>JAEQML010062873.1:0-23810 GCA_016904865.1 Pissodes strobi | reverse complement strand
AACCATTAAGACACTAATTTTTAGCATTAAAGTTAAGTTTTAGTTTTAAAAAAAGAATGTGTTTAAAAAAAAAGTATGTTTTTACTGATATGTAATAATTATTCTTAATTTTAGTGTTTTAAGTATTTAGTTCCTGTTTGAAATATGTATATTTCAAGGTGGCCGGCATGTTAGAGCCACCAACATTATAGAATGAAACATATAAGAGGTTTACATCCTTGTAGAATAGCCAGTTAAAGGAGATAATTATGTCTATTATTGTCTCCACGGCAATGCGCAACAACCAGTAAGTGTCATTTCTAGAAAAATAAGTATTGTCATGTAGTACAGGCACGCTGCTTGTTTTTTCTAAAAATAGTATAAATATATCACATTAAAATAGAACTAGTGCATTATGAATTGATACAGTCCACTATCCAGAAGTTTTCGATACACAACGCGTGCGACTTTCAACCTTAAACTTGAAACGCTCAGCAGATTTTATGATATAAATACGCTGCCGAACCTTCAGTTTATTAGACTTTGTGTCTCACCTAAAAGACCGCTCCTGGGCAGCACACACTGTACGCTTTGGATTCTATCCTATCATAATCCTTTCTTACCATAATCTGACTCTCGCTTTGAGCACATGTTCGTGAACTCAGATGTTGCATATCCACAGTAGTATAAGTCGAATCTAGGAGAGAATTGTTAAAGTTCTGTGAAAGATAATTTTCAAAGTAGAAATCAGTGAAGTTCAAGCTCAAATTTTAAGTGCAAACTCTAAGTGGAAATCTAGTGATACTAATCCAAACTAACTATAAATGAAACACAACAGAAACTCTTGAGAAAAACTATATTTACAAAACAGTGACCAAAGACTTATAAACAAATCATAAATATACCTCAATCGAGAAAGCATGCGCACCTTAGTAATCAAGTATAATATAATCTTATGAAGTTTCTGACGAATAGACATTGTTAATGTTCTGTCATTAAGTTTTTGACCACTAGACGTTGTTATTGTTTTTAACTGAAGTGCTTTTATTGCATTTTCGCAATGTCACATTAAACACCCTGTATAGCAACTATCCCAAAAAAATGTCCGCGCACACGCGAGAAACAGACGTAGTATGTTCCAGGCAAATAAATTTCTTTCAAAACTTGCATGTGTATCTAGTTTTCCGATCTTTACAGAAGGCACAGTCCCACATTTGTTTTGAGCAATTTCCACATATTGCTGTAACTTCCTTGCGGCAACTTGTCGAATCTCTCTTGGAAGGTATTGGGTATTTACTTTACTTTTCAAGTAACTCATTATAAATTGATTACCAAATGTGTTGTTTACTTATCTTCGCGAATACCTATTTATAACTGTTCGACATTTGAATTCAGAATTTAGTGTTTAAAAGTCTGAATTAATTGGTATAAATTATATCACCATGATCGTTAGTGTTCTTTACATTAATTAGTGAAGTTTTATTTTGATATGGACTATTATACGGCACCTATTAACAAAAATAGGTTTGTTTTATGTTGCCGGAAGGTCAATGTCACCGTGACCCAGACAGCTGTTTTCCTGAATAGGCCTACTATACAGGTAATAGGCCAGCTATAAAAATGGAAGATTGTGGCCAGTGTAAAATTAAGATTTAGGCGGGTCGCACACTGGAGCAACGGGCAATAAGCAATAAGCAACTGGCGATAGGCAACGGAAAATAATATTGTACGTGTGTCTCACATTGAAGCAACAGAAAACAGTGACGATCTTTTGTGAATAATGTCGAACAGTGACAGTGATGACGATGTTTTACTATTTTGGTGGTATCTACGTCGAAAAAACAAATAACGAAGGCCCTGGATTCACCCTTCATTTGTGGAACTGAGGTGCCATAGTGCAGCCATATGGATAAAAGAGTTGGAGCAACATCCAATTAAATTTCAAAATTGTTACCGCGCATTTGCAATTGCAGCCCAGCCCATGCCCTTTTTTTCATCTCCCTCCGTCATCTTGACGATTATAATCATAAATACATGGGTATTTCTCGACGATTTCGACAAATTTAATATTCGAGATAGAATCATCTGCCATTTTTCGAATTTTATCGCCTGAATGTACGCCGATAATGAAACGATCAACATGCAGGTTTGTTGCCGGCAATATAAATCGCCGGAATAGAGCAACTTGTTCGGACAGGCAGTATCGCATCACCTCAGTGTGCGAGATCACATTTGATCTGCAGTATCGTGTCAATAGGTGATAATATCGCGTATTGCTAGTTGCGTGTTGTTTATTGCCCGTTGCTCCAGTGTGCGACCCGCCTAAGAGAACTGATTGTCAGCAGAGTTGTTCCGGATTGTGCGGTAGGACTTTTCACATTCAATGTGTGGGTATCAATGCGGAGGAAAGTGATTTGTTTGCAAAAGTACAGGGTTTAAAGTGGTTTTGTGTGATCTGTGAGACACAGCTTAGTGTGATTTTGAAGATGAGTAATGAACTGGAGTCGTTTAAAGAGGTAGTGAAGAATCAGTTGGATCATTTTAAGTCACTGTTAAGCAGTAATTCGAAAATGTTATATGAGCAGCCTGGTGTAGTACATCAAAGAAAAAGTTACGCAAACGCTGCAGAAGAAGTGCTGATTATTAAACCGTAGAGCACGCAAGAAATATCAAAAACTAAAGAGGCAATAAAAAGAGCCATAAACCCTATGGAGCTACAAGTGGGTATAACGCAGTTTAAGGAGGTTAAAGATGGGGGAATGTTAATAAGATGTAAATCTAAGCCCGAAATGGACAGAATTAAAAATTCTTTCAATAAAAACCTTAAAAATAAATATCAAATAAGCCTTCCAGAGCAGAAAAACCCACGTATAAAAATATTGGATATTGAAGAAAACTTAACTAAGGAAGAATTGGAAGAGTGTATACCCAAGCTTAATGAGTTTATGCAAAGAGAAAATAGTATTTTTAAGGTCGTTGTTGTAAAAAGGATGAAAACAAGATATATGTGTATAGTAGAATGTGATCCTCTTACGTTACAGTTAATTATGTCCAGCGAAGACCAGAGAGTATTTGTAAATTATTCCTACTGCAGAGTTTTTGAGCACTATTCAGTGTTAAGGTGTTTTAATTGTGGAGAATACGATCATAAGGCAGAGGAATGTAAAAATGTAACTACTTGCTCTAAGTGTATGGATAAAGATCATGTTACCAAAGATTGTAGTAGCTCAAAGTTATGTTGCGTAAATTGCATAACTTCAAATAAAAAGTTGAAGACAACATATAAAACTGACCATTCAAGTTTTGACCGAAACTGTTCTGTGTTTCTTAAGAAAGCTGAAATCCAAAGGCGAAAATTTAGAAATGTGCTTTAGCAATCAACATCTGTACAGAATGCTTGTGATAGGGTACCCGATTTTAGGGTTATGCATCAAAACGTACAATCTTTAAAATGTAAGATTGATATATATGAGGTATTATTTTCGCAGGAGAATTATGACATTGCCTGTTTCACGGAGACATGGATGAATTCTGGTGAAATGAATGTTCTAAAAATTGAGAATTATTCAGTCGGCAGTGCTTTCTCAAGAAAAAAATATAAAAATGGAGGTTGTCTTATATTATATAACTGCAGGTTGAATGGCTTTGTAACTGAAATAAAAAACATTTTCAAGTATTCAAAAGAACTTAGTTTTGAAGTATGCGGCATAAATATTAAGACTAGAAGAGAACATGTAAAAGTGATATGCATATATAGATCACCATCTGCAGATATTGATGACTTTTTTCAAGCTTTGATTTAATTTTGTCAAAAATATGTTCTAATTCAAATAGTAAGATTGTGCTGTGCGGTGACTTCAATATTGATTGGAACTCTCAGAGTAATGCAAGAGAAATTTTAAAGGATATGTTTATTTCATATGATATCACAAATTTGGTAAGTGTTCCAACTAGAGTAACACTAGATAGTGCTTCCTGTATTGATTATATGTGCATAAACTTTGATTGGAGTATGGTTGTATGTGATGTGGTGCAGAATGGATATTCTGATCACTCAGCTCAGACACTTGAATTTTGTTGTAGTGTTGATGAAGCTGAAAATGAGCTCTCTAGGTGCTACAGTGAAAATAATTTTTTAGACTTTATATCTTACTTAAGAAATGAAAATTGGAATAATTTGTATAATATAAATGATGTAGACGTAGCATGTGAGGAGTTTGTTGGTATTTTGAGTTATTGTATGGATGTGTCTTTCCCGCTGCAACAAAGAAAGAATAATTTAAATATTCCTAAACCTAAACCATGGATAACTAAGGGCTTAAAAATATCTTCAAAAACTTTAAAAGATTTGCATAAAAAAAAGATCGAAATTAAGTCAAATTTCTATAAAACATTGTACAAGAAATATAAAAAAATTTACCGAAAAACTTTGGGTGCGGCGAGAAGGATGTATTTTGATAATATTTATAATGATTGTGATAACAAGTCAAAGGCCGCTTGGAAGGTTATTGATATGGGTGTAGAAAATACAAAAAGTAAAAAAACAAAAATTACTGAATTGATCACAGAGTCAGGTAAAATAAGCGACAAAAAAGAAATCGCTTCATTTTTTAATAATTATTTTGTAAGCTTACCTCTTGAAATTAGGGAAACATTAAAACAAGTCGAGCCCAATAACATTAACGATAAATTGCAGAGCAATAATAACTCAATGTACTTAGATGAGACTACGGAAGCAGAGGTATTAAGTGTTATTGGAAGCATGAAGAATTCTTTTTCGATGGGTATTGGGTATGAGCTCAAGAATGCTTAAAGAAGGAATTGAATATTTACTAAGGCCGGTTAAATATCTTATAGATTTATCTATAAAACATGCAGTGTTTCCACGAATGTTTAAAATAGCAAAGTCGTGCCTTTATTTAAAGGTGGTGATACAAAAAGTGTTTGTAATTTTAGGCCTGTATCCGTATTGTCAACGTTATCTAAAGTGCTGGAAAGAGTGATCTTTAATAAGATAATGTCGTTTTTGTCCAGATTTCATATATTAAGTCAACAACAACATGGCTTTCAAAAAGGTAAATCCACCGAATCGGCTATATTGCAATTTTTAAATTGTTTGTATGAACATTTGGACAACAGGGAAAAGTGCATTGGTGTGTTTATGGATTTGAGTAAGGCCTTTGATTTGGTAGAGCATGAGCTTTTATTAAGTAAGGTTGAGAAATATGGTTTGAGAGGTAGAATTATTGGTGAATGGTTAAGGTCCTCTTTGCAAGGTAGATCACAGTTAGTTGATATTAATGGAACGCGTTCTGATTTTAGGGATATAGAGTACGGGGTTCCGCAGGGATCCGTTCTGGGACCCTTGCTTTTCCTTTTATTTATAAATGATCTCCCAGAAATTGTGGATCAAGGAAATTTAACAATGTTTGCGGATGATAACAGCTACATGATATTTGCCAATGAATTGTTTTTGTACAGAATGAAGCTCAAAGAATGATTAATATATTTTCTGCATGGTTTAATGAAAATTGACTATTTCTTAACAGCAAAAAGACAGTATTTATCAATTTTACGCATCGAACTCATAACTATAGAGAGTCGTTGTTAATTAGGAACAGTGACAAATCTATACAACAGGTGACCTCAACTGAATTTTTGGGAATTCATGTGGAAAATAGTCTAGGATGGGAAACTCATATCGGTGCACTATGCAATAAGTTGGCTTCAATAGCATTTGCTACTTATAGGTTGAATCAGGTTTGCAACAAAAATGTAATTATGTCCTATTATTATGCACAATTTTATAGCCGTATAAAATATGGTATAATATTTTGGGGTTGCTCCAGTCAAATTGTTAGAGTTCTACGAATACAGAAAATAATTCTAAGGACTATTCACGGTGTTAAAGATAGGCGTGTCTCCTGTAAACCAATATTTAGGAAATTAGGATTATTGACGGTAACTTGTGTATACATTTTAGAAATAATACTTTATGTTAAACAGAATCTTTCAGACTTTTTAACAAATAGAGAGGTTCATAGCTATGACACTAGGGGTCAACATGATTTGAGGGTGCCTGCTCATAATTTGGCAACTTTTGAAGATAGTCCTAATTATGTTGGTATTATGTTCTATAATAAGTTGCCTGGTCATTTAAAGAATATTCATTGTATTAAATCTTTCAAAAAAGAAGTAATTAACTTTTTAAAATTGGAGTGTTTTTACACTGTTGCTCAATATATGAGCGGCTACACCTAACTGTATAATTATATGAATCCATTACTAACAGCAGATATTGTATGGTTGTTTTAGATTTTTTGTTGTTATAGTTAGTGCGGAACATTGTTTTGTTTGTTAGTCTTTTAAAGTTATGGAATTCCTGACTTAATCTATACAAGTTTGTACCTTTGTACTTTGTCTATTGATTTAAATAAATATCTATCTATCTATCTATCTATCTGTTTCAGGAATATTCGTCTTTGAAATTTTGCATTATTTCTTTCAAAGTTAGCAATAAATGTAACCAAAGCATTTATTGCAGCAACATTGAGGAGCCCATCTAAAATAACCATAGGCCACCTACGCGTGTTATATTTTGCTGAGAGCTGGTCAAGAGTATCAACTCCACATTTCGTAGAGTTGAAAAACGTAATACTTTCTGGCTTGGTCCAGATTATTGATCAATAGAGTCGTCATGATGAAGAATTGATAATAATATACCCTGCTTGCTTCTTTTTGGTATATAGGAAACTATAGTCATATCTTCTGTGAATATAAACATACTAGTCTTTACTGGTCGCTTGCTGAAAAAGTCATCGGTAATCTGTCTCTTATTTTTCCTTAGAGTTACAACAAATGTCAGCATATGATTGTTTAGTAGATTTCGAGCAACTTCATAGGCAGTAAACCAATTATTCATATATTATTATTATATCACGAGAACTATGAATTTAATCGATTAAACTACCTTCAATATTTTGAGCATGATTTTTCTGGAAAATGTTGATTGTAAAATAATTTAATAAAAACCCGAGACCGCGAAGCGGTCGAGTGTTTTTATTTATAAATTATTGTGCATGAAACTATTTGCCAAAAAGAAAAATCATACGAGAAATATTGAACGTAGTTTAATCGATTAAATTCATAGTTTGAGTGGTATACGGCTAGATTATTTCCTGAATTAGTTAAATTAAATCCAAAAAGTCGTTAAAAAAAATTAACGGTAACTTTATATTTTTCAAATATCACTAAATCGCGGATTCATTTTGATCAAAGCTCCAAAAATACATTCAGAACGTTGAAAATGACGCTTCACATCATAGAGGAATATAAAAATAAAGAGAGTGTTTTATTCTTATGGGAAAATTGGCATTGAGTTATGACTATGAGTTTTGACTTTGACCGCTGCCCTGCGCAATTCCAGCCGCGCATGGAGGCGCTAGCGTCAGTGGAACTAAAAGCACAGCTTACTATAAATTATCTAGTAAGCTGTGATAAAAGTATGCTGTCGAGAATTCAGAAATGGCGGTTTGGCGGTTGTTGATTAAAGAAAGCCGTTTTAATCAATTTATTATTTTAAATTGTTCTGGGGCGATGGTGGATGGAGTTATTGGTGGTGCGAGTAGCAGCCGTTGATAAGCAGCTATTTTTTTTGCGAATTTTGTTCTTGAAATATTTAAAAATTGTTAAATTTTATTTTTGGTTCTATTCAAGTTAATTAGTTTTTGAATATTAGAAATATATTGTGATACGTCAACACTATTTACCTATTTTGTTCTGTTAAGAGTTTTTTTATGTTATTTTGATTGCATTTACTATCGCATTTTGCTTAATCTCGATTAAGAAAAACGCTGTAATAGTTTGTTGCAGATAAATTCATAAACCGTCTAGTTATATGGAATACGACTAAAATAAAAATAACATTTGAATAGCCCGCCGCCTTTCTTCTGTCGATAAAACAGGAACATGTTTTGTCAACATAGATTATTAGCATTAGTTCAGTAAGCCGCCCTTAGTGTCGTATAAGTAAACATCATACGTCATTATTGTCAATTGTCATTAAACGGTGTGCCAATATTTTACAAGGGAATGGATACTCTCTTTACTTTTATATTCCTCTATGCTTCACATGATATTTGTATTTTTGTCACCTTGGTTATACCCACGGTACAAGGAGAAACGGTATAGTATTCCGGCATCCAAAACTCGTCGAGTTCGCGCATTGACGTAGTTTGCGTAAGAAAATCAAGACGACTGCATTCGATTTATATGGATTTGTACCATAGACAAGGGAAATAAAAAGAGGACGGATAACACGACAGCTGACAGTGAGGCGTTTTGTCACCACGCAAAATCCTACAGTGGCGTAGCACCAGAAATTAGCTTTTACTTATTAGAAATATTTTATTATCAAACCACCGTATAATTTAAAACTGAATTTTTAATATGTATGTGAACTACACCTTTATTTTCTCGGTCTAATTAAATAAAACACTCCGTAACTCGGTATAGGATCTATTGTTCTCCTTAGGACAGCAATTCGACCGATGCGAAGAACGGCTAACAGAATAATAATCCCCGAAAAAACCCTTGACAGGCCCTCTTTTCCTATTTCTAAACAGTAACATAATATCCTTACATCATAAAACTCTAAATATCTTTAAAACACGTGATAAATTACTAGCCTGGCACTATTATCCCAGGAGGGTTGATTACTCAAATTCGTAGAATGCTCACACACACTTGACATTATTGTACAATGAAAACTAATAAATTTGCACAAAAGTCCTTGCCTCAATAAATGTGTCAATAGGAGACTAATTAATTCTAATCTTAAGTATAACAACTAAATACTATTAATATTGTTTGTTTCTAAAGACTAGGTTTTTGTCAAAAATCGAGGAAATGCTCACATGTATTAAAATGTTAACTAAAATGTCGCTTATAACACGAACATTGATCTAGTAGGTATATAGGTTGTGTTACAACTGTAATGAATTTCTTTGTAAACTTTGTAAATAAATAAATAAAAAATAAAATAAAATATGTGAGCAATGCATAGAAAATTTTGTAATTTAGGTATACTTCATATAAATAATGTCAAAAATCTACAAAGTCGATAACGCATTTAAGTTATTTAAACTAAATAGCCACAGTAGATTGATTTTCAAGGTTAGTTATTTATTCATAGATATGCTTGAATTAGAAACATATTGGCTATGAATTTTGTTAATCTGTATGGCAACCGAGGACCATTTTCCGACGGATTAGAGGAATAATGTTTATTACTCACCTCCAGTCCTCACACTATCTTCACTTTTTTCGTGATAAATTAAACAATATATTATGTACAAGCTTATTTATTATATTATCATCCATTTTTAAAATTTATTAAATAGTCACAGTAATGATTATTATATTACATTATTATTATTTTAAAATCGCAATTGTTAACATATCAAAGGATTCCTGAGTAAAACCAGGATCGGCATTTACAGTTTTGAACCACTTTCCAATTGTAGATCTGTGAGGAAGGCAAGCATCAAATATATTTCGAACATAATCGTAAGCTCTTGGGGAGAAAAAACATAATGTAATTGCAAATTTTCTTAATGCAGGTGAATATTTTACCTTTCTCTGCTTACGTTTAAATAGCTCTTGACTAATCTCAGGAAGGTTGCTGAGTAAATTTGACTCTTCTACAGAAATAAGATTTTTTTTTGTTAACTCTTTGATTACCTGTTTTAAGCACACAACTTTCTTTTTGTACCGTCTTAGTTTTTCTTGTAATACTTTCAATTTTTTGGTTTTTATTTTGTTTCTAATCACTTCACAAAATAACTGCCCTTTCAACTTTTTCTTTCGTGGAGTGTCATCCAGATGTTGATGTTGGCTTACTCTGGAGGGTCCAGCGATTGGCTCCACAAAATTTACGGGAGAACTTTCCATTTCTTGCCTAGATCTTTTTGTACCCTAAAACAAAACAAAAATACAATTTTAAGTACTTTCTGGAAGTAAAATGTTTCATTAAGCACATGGGCCATAATAGAAGACTTAAGGTCAGTTATCATATACTAACAACAAATGTTTTTTTATAGTTTGGGTGATTTTCTTGAATCCATCATTTTCGATTAGGGAATTTCTTGAAACCAATATCTTTGGTTGGATATATACTGGCTGCCGGGCCTGTTCTTGTTCCTTAACAATTAAGTTTTAAAATAGTGTAAATTGATTTTAATACATATTAGTGTGCTAGTTTGGTCTCCCAGTAAAATTTTAAATGTCCTATAAATTATAAATGATAGTTAAGTTTTAATCCAGAGACCATTATCTTATGGGTGTGTTGTTCAGACAATGCTTTGTTTTAAACTGGATTTATAGATTTACATAACATAAGCATAGCATAGACATAGCATAGCATAAGCACATTACAATAAATGGTCTGTTTATAAATAAACGAGCTTGTGATATGGTGCATCTGAGCTGTAAAGCGAAAATAATAACCTTACAAATTTTATAATTTTCTTTAAATTTTCCAAAGAAGTATACTATAGAACCTTATGCATATTAATATTAATTTATAAATCCTTACCATTCTCAAAAATAAAAAGCATACAAAAAGCCAAAACAGCAAACTTTATTGAATATCACATATCCTTCTCTCAAAAGGCAAATACAACTATAATTCTGTGTTCTCATTGGTCGAACATAAGTACATCACATAAGAAGTTAAAAGTTGGTGAACTTCTTAAGTCAAGCTTATGTTATGTCGATCTATACTTTGCCTGACTTAAATTTGAGTGTTTAACTTCTTATGCTCATGTTATGTCAATCTATAAATCCAGCTTTATAATATTGGTCCATGCTTTGTTTTGTACCAACTTTTCTTTTGACGTATGTAAAAACTGTATTTGAATATTGACATTAAAGATGATTTGATATCCAAATCCAACAACAATTACTTACTTGCTTTGGCTTTGCCCTTTCTTGTAAATATTTGGGTAGTGCCTCGAAAATAATTGGTATTGCACCATCATGGAGGCGAGTTCTTGTTCCAATTTTATAAAAGCAAGACTTTTCAAAATGATTGGAACAAAGCTTGTCATTTTTTGTGGGCACCCAATCTGCCCTATGCATATTTTTGATCCACAGTGCAAGTCTGTCGGGATCCTGCATTGGAAATCTAGAACAAGATGAATTTTTAACTATATAGCACAGAATCACAGATTATACCTAACTACGCCACTGACCCAAACTAATCTGATAAGCATGATTTACGACTTCAAACATTTATTATAATGTCGGGAAATGAAAATAATACTTGGAATTAATAAAACTGGTTTGCTTTGGCTATGGCACGGTGAATATTGGAAGCATTTTACTTATTTTTACTATTAAAATGGAAAAATTTTACATTTTTGTAACTACATAACCAAAGTTAAATATCGATTTTTACCTGTGAAATGTAATTCCAGTCACTTTTTTCTCGTTTCGGCCTTTGCAGCCATACGCTGAACAACCCACCATGCTAAATTACCAAATTATTTATAAACTAAATAGAAATATTAGTCAGAATAACATAAAATTTGCTAAGTGTCACCAAAAATTCTTGTCACCATGGTATGGCGGCCGATCGATTTTTGACCTCACACGCAGATCATTGCCGAATATGCGTGTTACGGGTCCATCTTCTTTCTTCGTCTTTGATTTGTACGTTTGTACAAGTTGACATCGTGGTTTTCTTACTGTGAATGTTTTATTTGTTTTTCAAGATGCCTGGATGTGCTGTGGCAAAGTGTAATAACTACACTAAATCTACTCAAGGCACTAATATTAGATATTTTCGTTCCCCAAAAAATAAAGAGCTGTGTAAAAGGTTGATCATTGCGTGTAGACGGGAAGATGCGATAAACGTAAAGAATGGTATATATTATTTAACTAACTAGGTGGTCTATTACGTGATAGGTTGTAATTAATTTGTTAATTAAAATAATATATCTAACTTTTAGCTTACATATGTTCTGTTCATTTTGAGAGCGTTTATTTTGCTTAGCCTACACTTATAGGGAAGTTATTAAATTACACATCAAAAACTAAGAGAGGTCTTAAACAGGATGCCGTACCTACGTTAAATATACCTGGAAAGGAAAATAAAGGTAATTTAGATAGGTCTTCTCGTATGGTAAAACGAAGAAAAAATAGTGATACATAGTTTCAAATAGCGCTATGATGGATTTGGACATGGACAGTTATAGTTTGGACGTGCCAACTGAAAACGGTGTGAGAATAAGCAATGACCTATTGGATATGCCAGAAGACCCCCTACAGCTACACTAGAAGACTGAAGCAAAGAAAATATCACCCAGCAGTCTTTAAACTACATAGCTGGCTATGTGGCGTACAAGTTGAAGCATAAATATAACTTAAACATTTTAGCTTCTACGTTGTGAAAATAATAACTAATAACATAAAAAATACTGTCTATTTGTTTCAATTGTATACTTTAGAATCTCAGCACGCAGAGTGTTGTCAAAGCAACTGAATTTACTAGTGGTATAATTGGTATAATTGGATAAACAATTATTTCTCCACATGAAAAACATCTTATCACATAGAGAAAACATTTTTACCACTTGTCAAATCAAAAGTTATTTCTAAATTTCATAGATTTTAAATAATGCAATTCTTGTCGTGAAACCAATATATTTTAAATACGCGCTATGTCTGAGACTCTACGCAAGCTACGTCACAGCCCGGCAGCGGTGCGCAATACTATACCGTTTCTCCTTGTACCGTGGTTATACCCTCAATGATGCGTTGACTAGGCCCGCTTATCAAAGTCGACATGTAAATATTTCAAAATTTGACATTTCCTGTCACCGCATACCAAAATAATGAAATACAAACTTTTAAAGAAAATCGGACTTTTTAGCAATAAAAATCAATATTAGATCATTCGAACCATTTAGCAAATAATGTTTTTTCAAAAACCGTTAATGAAAATTGCAGGAATCAGCTACAATCGACAAAACGAAATCCAATATGGAGGACGCAGTTTAATCGCTGTTAAACAGGTCTAGTCACGATACACCTAAACACGGTATGTCAGCTTTCCGAAAAATGACAGTTCGTATACTACGTTACGTGTGGAATTTATATGTAAAATACAGGGAAAATCTGCAACACACTTGATGTCACGCTGTAATTTTTCGAACGGCTGACATACCGTATTTTGGTGTATCGTGGGTCTAGTGCAATAATCACTTATCTAAACAAAATTTATTCAGAAACATCGGGTTGTCTGATTGGTCCATTTTACGATGAAGGAAATAATCATTGTTATATTCCTACTGAAATTGGATATTGGCGAGCCTATTTACCACAATACACTTCCATATTGCAAGTATAGAATGACTCTGAAGGCTTTTTGCGAATATACATTCTGAAACGACATATCCCTTGAAAAATCGCAGCATTTCATCAATTGTAGTAGATTGTCCAACGGGATAGTGTTGTTGAAAGTTTTTTGTTATGTCATCGAATACTTTTCTCACTGGGGCTAGATTATCTTCCCTTTTACGTTATTTTCTAGTTCGGATGTCATCCATTTGGTAGCAGAGAAAAAACGAAATCTGCTCAGGGCCATTGTTGCTTGGAATATTTCAATACCTGTCCCATCCTTAGACCAGAACGTAAAAATTGGGGTTCTGCAAGAATGATAAACGCCGGCTAGATACAGCAGACCAAATAGCGCGTGCAAGTCTGAGACATCAGTCGGTCTTGAATCCGACTTATTTCTATATCGATCAGATATAGTCTCGATATATGGTATTGTTGAAAAAAAGTTGCGAAGTTTCTAGCGCAATCGACGCATTTTTGACAGGACCGACTACTCCAGGAAGTTTCACGATTATATTTTCTTGTCTAGTACGAACATTTTTAGGGGCGCATATTTTATTCCACTTTGTTCCATCTTTTGATTTATAATGCAAGCTCCTCACTCATGCTGGGCTCAATAGGTGAGTGTTCTTCTATCTCCTGTTCGCTGTCGGATTCATGTTCTCTTATGTTCGGAAACTCTGGGCCTGCTGCTGAGTCATCAGAGTGAAAAATTGTCTACGTCGGATGAAACTTCCTCAAACAGCTGTGTGAGTCTCTGAACTTCTTTTGCATAGGAATCCATTATTCTGTAAAGCAAGATTGATTTTTATAGCTAATTTGTACCCCTACTACACGAACCTACTAATATAATATGTAAAGACGACTACATAATATTGATTTTCACACAATATCAACTCCGAATTACATGCTTCTGGTATTATAAGCCGCAACGGCACTTGCTTAAACTTACTGCTAAAGTTTTACATGTTTATTAAGTGCCTTTAGTTGTGAATGCAGCAAAGGTAGTGGTTTTCGAAACATAAGTAATTGCTTGCGGCCGCAGTGTCAAGTCCACCCTCTCTGGACAAATCTCGTACAGATGTTACAAGGTTTATACCTTGTTAGTAAACTTGTGTAATTTGTCACACCCTTGTGTTAGTTAAAAAAGTTAAATTAATTAATCGAAGGAAGACTGTTATTAATAGGACCTAAATAACTGTCCCCTTTCTTTCTGTAATAATTACTTTGCTTTTTAGGTCATATCGTTATTTGCAAAATATAGCCAAGTGGATTTTTTTTTAGAAATGCGATGTTTTATATCTTATATCTAAATAATCTGAAAATTAATTATCTTTTTCATCACCTGTTTTTTAGAACTAGCTTTCTTAATTAATTTAGGAATTGAGATACACGCTTTTAATATAAAAGAATATTAAATTCTACCATAAATACAGGTGACACAATGCCGCAAAGACTGAAAATGTCCTCCATTCGCTGTTTGGCATTCTCCAGCCTGACAGTAAATCTGTCCACTGCCGGCATTCCGATGACTTCAGCTAGTAAATTATCTGTCTCAACTGTAATTTTGTTCTTTAAATTCTCAATATTTTCTGGCCTACCCTGATAAACTCTTCCTTTCAAATATCTCCAAAGAAAATAATACAGTAGCTTCAAATTGAGAGATCTGTACCCCATCTTACAATCCACCGATTTAAATACATTTCATCTAAGTATCTTCCAACCTTTTTTCTTTTGAGTCAGAAAAGGGTTGATTTAGAGCTCTGTTTTTATTTTGATGCTCAAAACATTGTTGTCAATATTTTACAAATTATTTCTCATTTATTAGTGAATTTTATGGTCTCGACTGAAAGGACACAATTTGGCTAATGTTCAAGTTAATTTGCAATTTATTAAAGATATTTGCTTTGAACTTAAAAGAAACTTTCTCTTTTCCTAAATTATTCTCTAAAAATTAGAGCTTTTGATGATATAAATTTTAAATTTAATAAAACGATTTAAATTTTAAATGGTACAAAATTGGAACAAACAATGTTATCAAATAATAAAATTGAAACATGCGTAATGCTAAAAACATAATAATCGTTATTATGACAGAGTATCTAATATTTTGTAAGCTTATAAAAACTTTGCCTTTAAAATATTTTGTTTTTTTTTGCCGCTAAACTTTTAAGAATTATTTTCAAAACATACGAAGTTATTTTGTTTATGTAGTCACTTTATATACTTAAATTTAAATTTTACGGTCTGATAATTGCAAAAATAATGACATAACATTTTGACCTAACCTTAGCGATTGACTTATATAATATAATGTGTGACAAAAAATCAGTTTTTGCAAAAAATACAATACAAAGCAAAAAAATACAGACAAATATACAAAAAACGCAGTCATTTAAATATATATGTTTTTGTTATTTAAGGTCAAAAGTAGTCTTCATCAAACTGAACATTATTTTGTAATGTGCTAATTCACGGTTGTGATATTATGCACAGTCGCTGTATTAAATAGGCTTTCACTTCATATAAACGATGAGCTCGTGATAAAAAATTACGTTAACGGATTGCTTTGCAGATGCACACTGTAACGGTCAGAAAATTACAATATTTTTGATTACTAGTTATTTTCTAATTTTAACAGTCATCCTGTTGCCAATTGTTTTTCATTAACCGTTGTGTGATGAATGAAGCAGATTTTTTGTCATGGAGATTTGTTTAAACAGCAATTAAATTTCAAAATAAGACACACATAAGAATAATATCGCCTTATATTCTTTACATTATACGTATATTAATACTTTTCCGATTAATTACGGTTAAAATCTAGTAGTTTATAACCATATATGGTTGTAGTGATTTGACCATCTGTCTTGACAATATCATTTTATTTCAATGTCTTCCGGAAAAATTAAAGGGGGACACACTTGTGGTTGCCTGAAATCAAAGCAAATAGATTATATGTTGAAACTTAGTATGTTAGTTGTTTCATATTCATAACATCTGATTCACATTTTTAGCTGTTGTCTTTAGTGTGGGCATTTTCCCGAGTGTTGGAAGAAGTCGACAATATGCCCAGTTCCGAAAATTGACGATGCATCCTTTATTAGAGGTCTGCGTTCTATTAGCCAATTACAGATGCACTCGCAAGTATTCAACTTTGCGAATAACAATTTGTATCCGGTGGACAAATCTGGCTTCCGTGACGATCATAGCACAACATCAGCATAATTAAATCTAAGTGACAACGTAATTAAAGCAGTTAAAAAAAATGGCTTTCATCTCAGTTTTCCTAGATTACTACAAAGCTTTTGATGTGTTTGACCATAACCTTTGTCCAAAGTCACATTACTTAGAATTCGATGAATTGTCTGTGTTTTTGTTTCCATGTCTATTCAATCGATCGGTACCAAAAAGTGAGACTATACAATTCTCTTTCATCTGCTGACAATGTGATTGCAGGTGTTCCACGGGGGTCAGTTATGGGGTTCCTGCCATTTCATATTGTCAAAGAGGATTATAGGGTCGCTTCCCATCACGTGTAGCAGAGTATATTTGCTTGTAGTGATCCTCTTTGCTCCTTCAGATTGCGTAGTTCAGATGGTGATGAATGGAATAATAACTCGCTGACTTCGAAACAAATGTGAGTATATTGATGCCCAGGTTTGACGCATGCACCTATGTTCATAACCATGTTTAAATATAATTTACCAGACGATTCGTTGAGGATTGATTGGACGCGACCTATTTGGTTTCCTTGATGCAATTTGAGGTTCCCTTGAAAGTACTTTTAGTTTAGGTTGAATTTAAGAGATCTAATTCGTTTAATTTATATTGGTATGCTTAATTCGGTTTCACTTTAATAACTGAGGTTCACTTTACTTTGACTAACTTTGTTTACTTTTTCACTGACGTTACTTAGGGAGGTGTGAACTTGATGCCAGTAAGCATTTGCCGTTGAGGTACTACGAACTGGGGCAAGAGTGGAGGGTTTGAACTTGTTACCAGTAACTGCTTGCCGTTGAGGAACTACGAACTGTACCAAGTTGTCGTTTACTCGTTTGCACGTCCTTTTATACTAAAATTTGTGGCAAATTTACTGATTGTTTTTAAAACATGTTTAGATAATATGTATAATAATTATCTTTTAAGATCAAGTCTCAAGTACAAACTTTACTAAGTGTTCTTTTTTATACTAGAATTCTTATTATTTTTTAGTTAACACATTCCCCCCTCTATAAGCATTGGCCTCCAATGCTGAAAACCTTCTTTTAGAATAAAAAGTCAATGAATATAAAAAGTATATCTCTAATAAATAAAGCTTTTTGCCGAATTCCCAAAAATTATTTCTTGTGAGTATAAAAAGGATGGAGCCTGTCTAATTATTAATATTCGAATAATCAAATCGTTCCTTACATAATTAAATATAAGTTATATTTTGAGCATTTTGATCTTGGTTCTGGCTTATAGCTAAGTATTGTCCTGGATTCCAGCCAATGGTCTCCTCTTAACCCATACTCAGTTCAGATTTTTTGTCGTGGGTCTTCATTTGGCTGCTGTTTGTATAAGGGCTTCAGCTGAGCGAATTGCAGGACGCTATTGGGAAGTGATCCATGTACACGAAAAAAATATAAATAAAGCATGAATAATCAATATTGACAATTAATTCTTATCCTAAAGTTTTCTCTTGACTCGGTTTTTAAAAATTTCTAGTTATTACAAGTATGCATATATATTTTAATGCTTTTTCTTTAATTACTGACTTAAAGTAAATATAATAATTTTCATTCTTTGAAAATATTGTCATTTCATATTTTTATAGTTATCATTATTAGAAAAATCGGTAATTATGATTCAAAATTATAATTGTCATTGAATCATACGATACATATTAAATAAATATATTGATATCCCACGGATGTGTTGAAAGCATTATTTTATACCTTAGTAATCTAACCCAATTTTATTATATTTTATATTTATTCTTATCAGACCAATGGTTTATTAAAATAATAATTGTTATTGAAATATTTAATGATTACGTATTTATGTCACAGATATGTTTAGAAAAAATGTGAAAAAATGTATTGATATACTTTAACTGTTTTTAAATGTACTCATCAACTTCCTTCGCTGTTGTTTTGCTGCCATCGCGTGCCTTGTCGGATGGCCTTGCCCTTGAGTTGTCGCAATGTATAACAGTTTAAAGTTCCCAGGTTTTTGCGTTGATTTGATTTGGATCGTCGGATTGTTTCTGTTGAACATAAAATCATTAATTAGCACATTTAGTTAACCTGGTTTTTAAAATAATTGATGACTGTTTGTGATTATATAACTTCGATTTCTTGATCCCAATAAAAGCAAACATTGCTTAGATTGTTTGGGATAACATCGGATATTAAAAATTATGCGCGTTATTTGCACCTTTTGACTGACAGCAATTATATTAACTTTAATGACGATTTGAATTGGATATTAGTATTTTAAATTATTATTATCCCTCCCAGAGTGTGCACATTTTCTAAGAAGGATAATGATTGATTTTCGGTGTAACTTAAGCTGCTTAGTAGGCACCAATTTTTAATGGTTTTGTTTTACCTATGCTTTATATTAGCGAGATCGATGCTGATGACTGCCGGGTTGGTTTGAATATGTATTTAGAATGCTATGTACTGTACGACTGTAATATGATATCTACTATAATTGGTTCATGTCCTGTGATTCCTTAATCCGTCTTTCTTTAATCTATGTTTCCTTATTCTGTCCATGATTCTTTATGTCATCTTTATGTTGGCTTATTATTATATATATTTACTTAGTCTAAGTTTTCTTCTATCAACGTATATGCTATTTATTCTCTTATTTCTATGTTTCTATACATTAAGGATCCTTAATTTATTTCTTTATCTTTTCTACAATTCCTTATTTATGTTGGCTTATTTTTAATCTTTTAATGTTTTATCTATTTCTACGTATTGTATCTATCTCTATGTATTGTATCGGTCGATACTTTTGTGATGTATTTTCTCTAATATTTCCTCCTAATTTGTAATTTTCTCCTTATAATACTTATCACTACTACCTGGCTTCATGTGCCAAACTACTTCAACCTATTTTCCATTATTTCTATTACTATTTTCTCGTATACTGTCTACTTTTCCTTATACCTTTATATATTTATCCATATGTGGATTCTAATTTCATCTCCTCATGTTGTCCAAGTGTCTGACTTATGATGTTCCCTATAAGGTGCTTATCTGCGACAGTTGGCTACAACATTCCCTATATGACCTGTATATAATTTCGCTTTCTAGCTGCTCCTTTATTTTAGTTCAATATTGTACTTACAATATTATAACTCATTTACTCTCAATTTACTCTTTAATTTTTCTTTTAATTAAATGCCTATGTGTTTTTCCTGTGACTTTCCCAGTAAGGTACTATGGTTAAACACTTGCATTTAAAATTATAACTGTTTTCCTTATTTACTCGTATCTCAATTTCTCCTTTTGTTTCTTATATTTCTATTTTACTCTTTCTCTATTATTTTAATGCGTATATACGTGTTTTTTTCTATGACTTTCCCAGTAAGGTACTTGCAATTAAAATTATAACTTTTTCCTCCAGTTGGTCATATTTCAATTTCTCCTTTTGTTTCTTTAATGCCTACGTGTTTTTACAATGATTTTCCCAATATGGTATCTATCGTTAACAGTTGCATTTCCAATTATAACCTCCTAGTGATTTATACCTCCAAAAAAACTTTACCCAGTTAGGTCCTTTAGCGTAAACATTTGCGTTCATTATGTGACTGTGTCTTATTTTCTCCCAAATTTGCTAATAGCCTTTACTCGAATTTTTCTTCCTTTCCTTGTGTCTAATTTCGCTATTCCTATTTTCTTGGCCATTTTGATTCCTTTTTCCACCCTTGTCCAGTTTAGTTTGCCGCTCTCCTTGTTCTTCCCCTTGGCCTCCTTCCCTTCCCTTCAATTGGTCTAATTGCATTTACATAGTTTCTGTTGCAGTATGTATGTGTTTTGAACTTATAATTTTAGGCTACTTTTTCCACCAAAAATTACTAGTTCTCTTCTTCTTTTTTTGGCTATAATGGCACTATTATTATTTTTTGTTTGCGTATTCTCTTTCTTATATTTTGTCATTGCCTCTTTTGTTTCTCGCATGCTTAGCTGAAAATTCACATTTCATTATGGTCTTCTTTGTCTTCTTGCCTTTTGATATTAACTGGTGATGCCTTGGTCCAAGGATCCATCGTATGAGTGTCTTTAGGCTTAATTTATTTTATTGATTTTTCTTTGATGCTGTGAGGTAGGGTGAGCCCGTCTGACGGCGCGGCGGCGTGTCGGATTGATTCTTAGAACGACGATCTGATATTCCGTAATGGATCTAAGTAGATATTAATTGCTAACTCGGCCAAGATGTCAATGAAACTCAAAAATAACTTTGAATCCCAATGTATCTCAAAAAGAACCGGTACTGAAAACTACTTCGTTGCTCAACACAGAGACAAGATTTAAAGAATTTGCTCGGCCTTATGAAGAATATTATATCTTTTTAAAAAGACAATTGATGCTTCAAAAATGATCCCATGGGGAACTATAGCGGCGCGGCGTAGCGGATAAAGATTTTATAGAGACTGACAAATATTATTTTTCAAGTGGAACAAGGGTGTGGCTAGCCGAAGCTTATCTCCTCCACGTGTCAAAAATGGCTTAGGAAAAAAAAATTAAGATACACTTGTTATGTGTACAGGGGTCAGAATGGTGTTACTTGTAGAAAAGTCGAAAAGGCACTTCCATCATGTGACTTCACTGCATATAAATAATTGAAACGCCTCAGGGGTTAGGAGTCGGAACGGCGGCTCTCAATAAACGGCACGAGAGATCAGAAGGGCAGCCTCCAAAGGTTATCTCCTTGAGGAGTCCATGGTCCTATGTCCTATGTACGGGGATCAGAACGGCAGCCTCCAAAGGCTATCTCCTTGATGAGTTCTTGGTCCTATATCCTATGTACGGAGATCAGAACGGCAGCCTCCACACGTGTCAAACTGTATAAAAATATCTGAAATGATTCCAAGGTTAGGAATCAGAACGGCGGCGGCGGCCTCCACCACGTGTCAAAAAAATATATAGTGTCGCAGAGTATATTTGTTTATGGTGATCCTCTTTGATCTTTCAGGTTGCGTAGCTCAGATGGTGATGAATAGAATAAAAACTCCCTGACTTCGAGGCAGATGTACGTATATTGATGACCAGGTTTAGTATAAATTGACGCATGCACGTATGTTGATAACCATGTTTAAATATAATTTACCAGAAGAAGAACTACTATATGTTTGGGTTAATCCCGGGAATTGTCTACCTCGCTGAGCAAGCACACTACGGTTTTCTAAGCGAACATTTTTGCGATCTTGATGGAGGTCCCAGAGTCGTTAAGGCTCAATATGGGTGGCAGGAGGATTATCTTTTGCGCCGACAGCAAGGCCAGGCAACTCATGGCGCTGAAGTCGGTGTACGCGCGCTCTTTGTTAGTGAGGGAGTGTCGGAGCTGGCTGATTGAACTTGCAAGGCATAAAAAGGTTACGCTGGTCTGGGTACCGGGAAACGACGCCTTAGCCAGAAAAAGCTCCGCACGTAGATACTTAGGGTCTGATTCCTGTATGGGGATCGCCCTGAATGTTCGCTAAAGGCCTTTGGAGACCTGGACGGAGGGTCGGGCCGAAGAGGTATGGTGAATGGTTCCGGGGATGAGACAGGCGAGGCTCATGATACACGGGTCCGCGAAGAGTCTCACCAGAGCGTTGATGGGCCTACCTAGGAAGAAGTGCAGGGCGCTGGTAGGATTCTGCACAGGGCGCTGTAGGCATAGACAACACATGACTCTGCTGAGAATTGCAGAGGAGAGGGAGTGTATATAGTGCATGGGGGACGATGAGACTCCATACCATCTACTTACGTCGCCTTTGTGTGGGCAAGATTCAGAATCTTTGGCGCAACGCCGATCGAACCAGTGCGTCGTGTTAGATGCAGGCTTTCTTAAGGAAGACCGGCATCCTGGAGGTTTTCTAATGCGGGCTGGGGGCACAACGAGCCCAATTCATGGCCTAAGTGCAAGCCCCGCTAGGGGCCAAGCCCTCTGTTACTGAACTGAGCAGAACTACTATTAGTTTAATATTTATTATTATGTGTTATGATCGTTTAGTGACTGAATTGCTAATAATTGCCGTGAACACATTACAGGGTGAGAGAGGTTGGCTGTAAGAGTAACCAGAGGATATATCTCGCCTTCCTCGCTTTACGATGTATATAGCTTTGATATACACGTCAAAATAAATAAAAACTGATTATTATTAATATTAGTATTATTGATAGTATTATTAAGTGGGTTTCAGAAGCTTGAACTCTAGTGTTGTTTGTCAACAATGTTAACTCGACTTAGTATTTTTACTTAAATGGTCTCATGATTTATTAATTTTATGAAATGCATATCTTGTATGACTGTAGTGAATTCTAATCTTAATGCATTCTGTCTGTATTTCTTAGGGCAAGTGGACTATATTAACTGTATCTCTAGACGGTCTGTGCTTAGTATCCTTTTTTATATTAGCTTCTGTGAACATATTTCAACGTACCTTTAGTACTTCCAAGCTTCACTTAGTTTTCTTGAGTCTCCAATTTTTCTAGAAGAGACCTTTTTAGTGTTAACGGGAATGAGAACAATCATGAAAACAAACTTAAAATATATAATTAAGGACAATTAATCTTACCTTATCTTGCAATTGCTATTTCAGTGTGAAAGGTAATTTCGCATTTTTTCCATCATAAAATGCCTTATTATTTCGGTTTTAGTTGATTTTCTCTAATGTAGCGTTAATTTTTTGATTGATTGTTAATTTTTGTGAATGATTTCAAGAATCATATCAATCAACGTCTTGATTTCACATTTGGCCTTGAGTCTGTTCTAGTAAGCCGCGTTCTATTAGTATAATTCGCCTATCAGCTCAAGTACCGTGTTCCGAACTACGGTGTTTTCTTCAAACCGAGATTATTAAATATTCGTTTCCAAAACTACTTATTAAACGGTTTTATTTAGCTTGACCTGTTTGATATTTGGGTCCAATTTTGTAGTTGAAATTTTACCCCCTTCCTGTTGACATACTGATCTGATATTTGATACACACCTTTAGTTCTGATGAAAATGCTATTTAATACATTCTGTGTTATTGTAAATCCAAGATGGCCGCCACTACAAAGTGGCGGATTACATATTTTTTCACAACCCCCTCAATATGGGCATCAAATAAAAGGGCTTGACTAATAGAATACTGTACACTGTGACAAATTTCAAATCTAAGATGGTCGTCGGCACAAATGCCAGACTTCATATTTGCTTCAATATTTCTAATGTAGTTGAAA
>MU193410.1:0-19508 GCA_016904865.1 Pissodes strobi | reverse complement strand
ACAGAATTTTTGCACTCGACGCGCGTTTCGCTAACCATGTTAGCATCTTCAGGAGATGATTAAGACTGATTAAGGAGATGATTAAGACTCAGTCTTAATCATCTCCTGATGATGCTAACATGGTTAGCGAAACGCGCGTCGAGTGCAAAAATTCTGTTTCGGTATTGTGGATAAAGCTCAGTTTTAGTGCATGTTGCCGAAGGTTCCAAACCCCAACATAGTAGAGTTGGGTACTTCCGACCACTAAACTTATTACAACGGTTTGTGAATTGCCACTTCTACAGAAGGATCCACCATTGCCTCGCAAAATCTGGCATTACAACTCTGCAAACTGGGACGATTTGAGGGAGGTCTACCTAGATTTTCCTTGGCTCGACGACGACCCGTCAGCCTGCTGCGAAGAGATTACGCAACTAATCTCCTCAGGAATAGAACCATACATCCCAAATTCCATCAAGATACCGTCAAAAGGAGAGCCCTGGTCCGACAGAAGATGCGAAAGAGCTGTAGGTAGGAAACAGCAAACCTACAACGACTGGCAGCAAAATCAGACTGCTGAAAATCGCAATTATTTTGTCGAAGCGAGAAACGAATCCAAACGTGTGATCGACGAAACTAAGGACAAACACAATCAAAGGATCAGCAATAAACTTTTGCAATGCCCCAGTGGCTCCAGTAATTTCTGGTCGGTGGCAAAGGTAGTAAGTAATAACTTTACAAAAACAGACAGACAAACGTGGCATCACTGCGACTTTCTTCTTCTTGTACTTCTAGCCGTTTTCTATCCTTTTTATATAGGCCTCTCTCATATTTTTCCAGTTTTCCCTGTGCCACTTGGTACCAGTTAAGTCCGGCTGTTCTTTTGATGTCATCATACCATCTTTCTTGTGGTCTGCCGGTGCTTCTTTTCTCCCCCCAAGGTCTCCATCTTGTTGTTTTTCCGCTCCAATTGGTTGTATTTCGGGCAACATGTCCGGCCCAGTTCCATTTAAGACTACCTATTCGCCTCGCTATAATATCTTCGACCTTGGTTCTATTTCTTATCCACTCATTGGTTTTATGATCTTTAAGCGTTATTCCTAGCATTTTCCGTTCTATTGGTCTTTGGTGTATCTTTAATTTATTTAGGATTTTCTTTGTTAGAACCCATGTTTCACATCCGTAGGTTGTTACTGGGAGAATGCATTCCATGTAA
Organism: Pissodes strobi; assembly: GCA_016904865.1. Lineage (NCBI taxonomy): Eukaryota > Metazoa > Arthropoda > Insecta > Coleoptera > Curculionidae > Pissodes > Pissodes strobi. The sequence continues at coordinate 18,313 of MU193410.1, read as the reverse complement.
ACCTTGGTTTTTAGTTTGAGGGGGAGGGTGGAGTTGAAGACGTGTCGCATCTTCCCGTAGGCCGCCCATCCTAGATGTAATCTATGGTTAATTTCAAGTTCTTGATTAGTTTTTTTCCAATGTCAAAAATGGCAATGTCATCAGCAAATAAATCTTAGGTTACTGAGTTTTTCTCCCGATATATTAATTCCTCTGTCTTCCCAGTGTAGGATTTTGAAAACATCCTCTAGCACCAGTGTAAACAATTTGGGTGACACAATAGGTTTGTTCTAGCAGCGATTTCAAACCATCCGGAGTTTGCGCATAACGATATAAGCGTCGCTTATATCGCTATGCGCAAACTCCGGATGGTTTGGAACCGTTTGAAATCGCTGCTAGAACAAACCTAATGTCTCCTTGTCTAACGCCTCTTTTAATCAGGATTTCGTCAGTGTCTTCATATAGCCTTACTTTCATTTTTGAGCGGTCATTTAGTGTCTGTATAATGTTAATATATAGTTGGTCTATTCTTGCATTTTTCATTGACCTGATAATTGCCCAAAATCCCATTGTGTCGAAGGCCTTTCTAAAGTCTATGAAAGCGACCCATATTGGGATGTTATATTCCATTGCTTTTTCGTTCAGTATCCTTACGGTGTGGAGATGTTCTATTGTACTCATGCCTTTTCTGAAGCCCGCCTGCTCATAGGGTTGGTATGTGTCAAGTTTGTATTCTCTCATAAATAACTTGTAGATCTGTGATAGCAGGCTGATTGGTCTATAGTTTTCTAGGTTGCTTGGATCACCTTTCTTATATATCAGTATGACTATCGCGGTGTTCCAATCCTGTGGTATTTTTCCCTCCATTAGGCATGTATTAAATAGTGATTTAACATTTCCGGTATGATGATATCGTCACCTGCTGCCTTTCCGTTTTTAATTGGTTTAGAGCTTTCCGAATTTCTTCTTCTTCAATCTCTGGTAGATCTTCGGAGCCAACATTACATATCCTGTTTTTCTGGTCATTGTTTGCTCTTCTGGCATCCTCATTGTCTATTTTGGAATCGTACAAACCTGTGTAGAACACCTCTGTTACCTTGAGTAGCTCTCTTCGATCCACTGTTATGTTATGTCCGTCTCTCAGCTTGATCATTTCTTTTTTAGGTGCGTTTTCTTTTTTAAAGATGTTCAAGCCTCTGTTTTGCTGTATCAACTCTTCTATTTGATTCTCTTGATGCTTTCTTATGTCCTGCTTGGCCATTTGCCTTGTTGTTTCGTTTAGTTCGGCATACTCTACTGTATTCTTTTAGTTGTATTTAATAAGCTCTCTCCTTTTTTCCAGTAGCTGTTTGGTTTGTGTTGTAAAATTGTCTATTCTTTTAGTTTTTGATGTTACTAAACTTGCGGTTGTTTCTTTCAATGTTTTTATCAGTCTACTGTTTGTTTCGTTCAAGCTCTCGTGTGGTGATGTTGTTTGTTACCCGTTCTGTCAACCTTTTGCTATATATTGACTTATTGTCTCTTATTGTACCCGGATCTACACGGTATTGTATCTACACGGTATTGGGTGCTGTTGAACTTTTTTGCTCTTTCCAATTTTGTGTTAATTACGATCTTGCACCGAACTAATCTGTGATGGCTGCCCGTACTAAAGGAGTTCAAAACGTCGACGTCTTGAACGATATGTTTATTTGGTGTTAGCACGTAGTCTATTTAATTTTTTGTATTTCCATCCGACTGCGACTACAGCCAAGGAAAAAGCAAACATCCAAAATGTTTTCATCGCACGTTACTCTACCTTAGACGTCCCCCAAGGCAAGGCTCTCCCCTCCATATCGAACATCAACACTAGCAACACTACCATGGCAGAAGTCAAGTTTCATCATCGTGATATTCGTAAAATCCTAAAAGAACTAGATACGCAAAAGGCATCAGGATCGGACGAAGTACCTGCCATCGTGTTAACTCCGCCAATGAACTAACACCCGTCTTTTCCAGGCTTTTTTCTCTGTCTTACGGAAAAGGGATTTACCCATCTTCTTGGAAAGTCGCTCGAGAGCAACCTGTTCCAAAAAAGGCAAGGAAACCACGCCCTCAAATTATCGCCCAATTGACTTGCTTCCAATAATTTTCAAATGGAAGTGTAGTCAATCAGCAACTACTCAAGTACCTCGAGAACAACAGAATAATCAGCGATAATCAAAACGGCTTTCGCGAAGAGAGATCGACTGGAGATATATTGGCCTATGTCACTCATATATGGAGTACGGTAATTGAGAACTAGGGAGAGAGTCTCGAGCGATTGCGTTGGATATTTCGAAGGCATTCGAGAGAGTTTGGCATGACGGATTGCTCGACAAACTGCCGTCCTTCGGACTGCCAGAATCTCCCTGCAGCTGGCTTGCCAGTTTCCTTAAGAACCGATCTCTGCACGTTAGAGTTGATGGGCACATCTCAGACACATTCACCATTAACGCGGGCGTGCCGCAGGGCGCAATACTTTCACCAACTCTGTTCTTCATTTAATGACCTGCTGACCGAAACGAATACTACTGTTTATAGTCTTGCAGATGACAGTACCCTTGTCTCCCAATTTAGATCAGAAAAACCTTTACCTGCGACTGAGACTTATCACCGCAGACAGGAGCAGATTACAGCAATTAATCAAGACGTGGATAAAGTTCACAGAAATTTGGTCCAGTTCAATGCAGCAAAGACCAAAGCAGCCACGTTTACCAATACGGACAATACGGAGGGCCCTGACATCATTATGGCAGGATGGACCATTCCTTCATCCTCGTCAATCTAACTGCTGGGTGTCTCGGTCAACAGCAATATGTCCTGGCATGACCACGTAGCTAATACCGCAAAATCAGCCTCCCAGAAGCTTGGTATGGTATTCCGCAACAAAAAGTTCTATACACCGCAGCAGGCTCTTGCTCTACAAAGCGCAAATAAGACCGTGTTTAGAATATTGCTTACACATCTGGGGTGCCGCACCAAAGCACACCCTAAAGCTGCTTCTATTCCATTCAGGAGAGAGCTGTGCGTCTCGTCGGCGATCCGGAGTTGACCCGGAATCTGGATAGTCTGGAACACCGCAGAGATCTGGCCGAGATGTCCCTGTTTTACGGATACTTTTACGGCAGATGTTCCCAGGCTTTGGTCCGCCTCATCCCACCCCTGGCAACGCCTATGAGACAGTCACGACAGACGTGATATTTATTTCTATCAGGAAAATCGATCAATAAAACAACAAAAATAAGTTAGAAAATTAGATTAAATATATATTTTGGCAATTTATCTAATAATAACGGAAAAATAATTACCCAAAAATTATTCAAAAATCAAAGTCGGTATAAAGGAAGTCCCCGAATTAACCAAAGAAAACAACTAAAGTCGATGAGAACAAATACTCAAAAATTAGTCAAAAATAATTAAAGTAAACGATAAACAAATACTCGAATATTGATCAAAGGTAAGTCAAGAACGATTCAATTATTGAGCGCAAAATAATAAAAGAAACAGATACTTACTGTAAAGGGCCTTTCCTTCAGAGTCACAGTTAGGAAAAAAATCAATTAAGTAAAACAGGTAAATAAACAAACAAAGGATTGGTTTTATTACCTAATAATAAAATATCACAGCTGGTCAGGTGGGAAAAAAATTAAGTTGAAGAAAATTTCAGTAGGCAATTCTAACAGTTACACTTTACTTAAAGGTAGGCTTTACTCTGTGAAATAATGCATACGCTTACTCTAAACAAATTCCGAAATATTTAATTGTAATTGATCACGATCGCTTAAAGCATTAATAAGAGAACGTCAGTAAAATAGGTTGAAAGCCAGATACTGCGAATAACTTCTCGTTATAGGTAAGTTAAATTAGCTCGAGTAATCACCTAATTAAAGCCTAATTCACGTTTCTTGAATCATGATCCGTCACATATGCCGTATAACTCACTAACTAAGGTTATTCGGTTCAATTAAGTTGTGTTGATAACTGCCGCAAAAACAATATATAAATAAACTAGTTAGACCTGGCGTTATTATAGCCACCAATTAATTACAGACCTCAACATATGGCAATTTACTTCACGGTCAAGTTACCAGTAGTATAATAATAATAATCAATCTGATCGAGTAAAGAAAATCAGAGGCCGCAATAAAAAATAAATAAAAATAACGCAATGTCCACTAGGAATCTAGGTAGTGATCTGATCTACGATTATCCAACGTAAGCCAGAAATCGTGAAAGTTGAGAACAATAATTAGCTAGTTCGACCTACAACGTTATTGCGTCAGTTAATTAACAATTAAAAAAAAATCGATCCAAAATCTGATTTACTCTAGATCAGCGGTTCTATGTAAATTTTAGAATTTGATTAAATAAAAGCCAGCATTTTAGGCTCGTCAAAATTGTTAAAATGTAAAAATGACCCGGTCAGAAAAATCCCATTAACAGGTAAAAATCACAATTGTTTCCAACCGGCGTCTAAAAATGACTGCTGGACTCGGTTCGCCGTAAAAGAGTTACCCAAGCGATCAAACACCGAAGAGCAGCAAGCTGCACGAAAATTCCCACCTCAAAAAAAAACTCGCTCAACGAATGAATACCCGTCATGACTAATTACATGTTCTTCTCAATAATTCATCTAAGATAATTAAACGATGAAAATCTGGGACTTCGATGTATAGGCATCCTCCAAAAAAAACTACCCAGAGTAGCCAAAAGCGCATTGTCATTAAGTCACGTCAATTAATAGAATTCCCAATTATCCAGAGAAAATTAAAAATAAATGCGTGCGACGCTCAATCCATCAACCAATCCCAAAACAGTATACTACGGAGCCGGAAACAAAGCCTTCTACCATCGACTTAATCTTCACGCGCTATATTCAATTTGTTGAAAATCGAATCGTTTCGCAGCGCGGATCCATGAAAATTTCTCGATCGAGACGATGACGAAGCCAGGTCAGCCGGCATATCTACGAGGGTTTTCCCGTTATTACCCACGAATGTGTTCGGGACCATATGAAGGGTGACAAATTCTAGGGTGATTTACACATCGATATACGACGGACAAAACGGCCTGTGACACATCTCTACATAAAGCTTCTGGTCCTTCAATGAACATGGATTTGAATTGGTCTAGAAGAAACAACGTCATAATTAGTACTTCCTTAATATCGTTAATCTCTAATAATTAAAAAATGTCTTAAAAGGGCACCTCAATATTTCGGAAATGGCGCACTCAGTTCACACCAGCTAGACTAAAAAGAAAAAATGAATATATGTATACATTGCTAATGAACCCTTCATATTTCCAGCCTCTGCTCAAGATTTTAAAAGTGGTTATGGACATTTTCATGGGCTAACGATATTCCTCGATGTACTTAAATTCTTTTTCGACTATTTCGATCTACTATTGAACTCCGGTACTTTCTCATTACTAAATACTTAACTCAATTGATTTTTGCAAGCAGTCAGTAATTTGGTATTCAGAGCGAGACATCTACTGCACATACATCTACTGAGCTGAATCAACATACCTATTTATTTGGGCGGTCTCTCAGTTGTATTGAATGTAGGTGAAGAAGTCCACTCAGCCATTTGTTCATACTTCTCTAAGACATTTAACAGGGTCAGTTATTCTGTACTCTTGAACAAGATCAATAGCGTTGATATTCATGACTTGTTTTTAAACCGAATTATTATAACTGTCTTTCAAACAGGCCTCAACATTTTTGGATGAATGAAATATTTTCATTATTAGTTTGTAAGGAATAAAATTGATAATGTTCGTGCAACTGAAATTTCAGACTACATTTTGCCCTAGAATTTGTTATATAGTGTATAAAATACTATCGTTAGATCACGTCATAGGATATAGAAATTTTCCTCATTTTGGCTCCAGGCTCCAGAGGTCTCACTTCGGGCCCTTTAATAGTCATGATGTTGTATCAGGTGGACAAAAAATTATTTTTTTGGATGTAAAATAAAGTTGAATAGCATTCTATGGTAGAATGGACGCAGTAGCGTGTCGTGGGTCGAAGGGCGAAGGGGGCAAACGGGGAAAAGGGCGCCGCCGGAAAAATTTCGGGGTGCCACGCCCAATTTTCGCCCAAAAGTCATTAAAATCGTTAAAAAACAAAAAGGTCGTGGGGTGACCAATATATTAAATATTCAAGAATCAGGCGAATAGGGAAATGAATAAAAAACATAAACATGACGATGAATGTTATTTACATTAAATCAAATAAAGGATTCAATAATTAAAAATTCTAATTATGTAATTGTAATAAGTATATAGTTATTTCGTTTTTTAATACAAATATATAAAATATTTTAATATTTACCTACTTATTTTTAATAATTAACAGCACCCTTTATCGCTTGACCGTCTGTTATTAATTATATAAGTAATTTATTAATTATATAAATCCGAAAAACGACAAATGCAACTAACAACCGAATACGGAACTAATTGACTAACCCAAAATACCCAAATAAAATGCATTCTTTATTCTTTATCCGCCCATCCGTATTACCACGTTAATGAATAATAATTAGATTATTTAGGTTTTTCTGAAAAATAGTTTTTAAAACCTGACAAAAAACTGCCGAATTTTTTTAACGCAAAATTATTTTACACATCAAGTTCTGGGAAGGGGGGGGGGGGTGATAATTGAGAGAATTAAATTAATTCGTGAAGCATGGGGCGCCCGGTCACCTAGAGGCGGAAGGGCGGAGGGGGCATTCGCCCCCTTTGGCCCCCTATACGACACGCCACTGAATGGACGTATTCAAATACAAAAATGAGAAAAAAAAAAGTTGGAACACGTAAGGTTTTTTCGTTACATTTATAGAACCACATTTAATGTTACAATATCTGATGTGTATAGAAAAAAATTATTTAAGATTTTTTTAACCCTATATATCGACTTTATTTAGTTTTACACCTACTAAACGTACTTTACATTTAAGAAAAACACAAAGATTAAAAATATTGACTTAAAATACATTAAATTTTATTTTTTCCTTTTATGAGGGGTCATATCTTCTCTCTTCAAAAACCAGCAGTAATCCATCATGGCTGGATCCCATCATCCTTGATAGCGAATTTCCATTGTCCTAATATCTTGGTGGAATCTTTCACCCTGCTCGTCACTGACTGCTCCCAAATTTTCAGGAAAAAATTACAGATGTGAATGGAGGAAATGAATTTTTAATGACATTCGGGCACCAAGCGATTTGTAGGCATCTAAAAGTTCATTAACTAACTGTTGGTAGTTTGCATCTATATTGTTGCCCAAAAATTCTCTTACAACACTAACAAATGCGTTTCATGCTCTGAGTTCCTGCCTGGTAAGCTTCTCTGTAAAATTAACGTCGCGTCGTCCAGCAATTTTCTGATTTGTGGTCCAATAAAAATTCCTTCCTTTAATTTGGCATCACTTACCTTGGGAAATACTTCTTTTAAATATTTGAATCCATCACCATCTTTATTCATAGCCTTCACAAAGGTTTTCATCAGCCCAAGTTTAATGTGAAGAGGAATCAGAAGGACATTTTTGGGGCCTACAAGAGGTCTAAACTTAACATTGTGAGATCCCGGTTGAAATCACTTCTTTCTGGCCAAATTTTTGTTAGATAATGCTGATTTACTGCACGACTGTCCCATAGACAAGGAAAACAGCAATATTTTGTAAATACTCCCTGAAGTCCCAGTAAAATTCCTACAACTTTTAAGTCCCCACATATCTGCCATTTATACGTGTTGTAGTTTATTTCATCCAAAACAGTGCGCATATTTTCATAACTTTCTTTCATCGTCACTGAATGGGCAGCTGGTATAGAGGGTTTTAAATTTCCATTATGCAATAACACAGCTTTTGAACTGTATTTAGACGAATCTATAAATAAACGCTACTCAGAGGAGGAATCCTCAATATCAAGTTCCTGCAGTAAACCATCAATATCAGTACACGAACATAACGAATTTTCCATACTGTAGAATGCATGCGTTGGCTAATAAGTTCCATTCCTGAAGACGGGGAACCCAGAAGTTCTGACTGTTGCTTTGATAACCCCAAATCAAGTACTAAATCATTTAACTCACTTTGAACAATTAAATGCGGCTCGCCGGAACTGGGACCTGGAGTAAAAGTAGTCTTCGGAGCTGCTTGATGATGCGTTGTCTCAATCTCCAGTATCTTCCAAAACAACATTTTGTGGATCTAAAGGTGCGATCGGCACTGGTACATCTGCATTATGAGGAACAGGTCGCATTGCAGACCGCACTTTTGGATAATCGATCTGTGCTTTCCCTTTTTGGAATAGCCTTCAGTCTTTGTCAGGCAAAAATAGCAAACGTCTAAATGATTAGTGGGTTCTCGCCATACGATAGGGACTGCAAAATGCATGCTTTTTCTCTTCCCATTCATCCACTGCACCAATGATACGCTACAACTAACACAGCACACATGGGGAGCCCACTGCTTGTCTTGATCTCCAATTAAAACACCAAAATATAGATTTCACCATAAATTCTCCACAAATATAACACAATTTGTCAGAAGAGATTTTGCAACTGCGGCGCGTTTGTCTCGACATTTCGGTCCTTAAAACCCTTTCTTATTTACACACAGAGAACCTCTCACTACGAAACTCAACAGAAGACTGATTTCTAATCTTAATTTTATGTCTACTATTGTAAACAACACAGTTCAGGTACTTTTCCTGTTATAAAATGCATCCTTTGTAACCGTCCCCTCATTACATTGACTTCCCGCTCGACTACCTGCAAATGTAAAAGGGTCTTATTGAGCTATTGAAAAGTGGTACGTGTTAGGGCTTTAGGAATATTTTTCTTATTATTAGAAGGGTATTTCCATTTTAAAAATAAAGATCTGCTTTGTGTTACTAAAATCTTGCCGACCTGTTTATTACAATTTTTATGGGAAATAAATGTTGAGTGATTTCGGGCGTAGGTATTTATTTCTTTGATTTCATAAGAGTCAGATACATACAGAATTAACCCAAACTAAGTTTTGCTTCATAAACTGCTTCTTTCGGAAATAACCAGATATACATCTAGGTTCTGAGTGGTTCTATACACAGTTTGATCTCACTTTTTGATATCCAAAGGACTAAAACAGAGGTACATGGCGTAGTAAGGATGCTAGAATTATCTTCCAAAGCAATTTCAATGACTTCTAGAAAAGAATAGCTCTTTCCCCTTCTATGCAGACTGCTTGGCAATTTTATGAAAAAAGGACTGAACTGAATTAAATTCGTGAACGCAGCTCTCGCCGATGCGCGCTGAAAATTATCGATTTTCCTCCACTCTGGACCTTTACATCTGAAGCCGAAATTATCCAGGAAAACGAGTTCATTACAACTTTCTGGATAAGTGATGGGTTCGAAATGAAAATGCCCACAATATGTGTTAATAATGTAAAAAAATAAGTTCACCTTTGTAAAGCGTTTAACTGGAATCAAACACGCGAGATAGTATGGTGTTTTACATTTGGGTGAAGCTGTGGATATCCGGATTCTTGAGAAACAAAGCCAACATTATTTTCACGGAACTTTACAAGAGTTGTTTGGGAAAATAACGTAAGTATACTTATATGTGGCTATGAAAATTTGCTTGATGATAGACACGTTTTCCTTATTTTCTTAACAAATGACATTTTATCTGTGCTGTGTTGTCCAGGGAAGTCTCTGGTTATTAAGCTGAGCTGAAGCAAAAATATCTTATGCAGTTTTGATGTCCTATAGGGACTTTTTGATTAAATTAATGATGAATATATAAGCAACATCGAACTTAAAACTGAACTAATATTACTAGTAGGATCATTATGAAAAAAATGAAATAATTGTTGATAATTTAATATTTTGACTTCCTCGGCCGGTCACAGATAATAGTCGATTTGAACTATTTTTCTCTCAGCAAACTGACGTTTCTATCTCATGTCCTCTTGATATATTATCCCTAATTTTGGGTATTAAAAATAATTGATCCTTATGCCAAACAACATTTGTATCTTTATTTTCTCAAAATAATAAATTATGGATTTTATTTAATATTTTCTGGGCCTATTTTTCGTCGTTCGTATCAAATATTAGTCTAAGAGCTGGCTACGTGGAGGAACGGGTCACTCGGTAAAGTCTAAATTTAGTCAGTTACATATTCGGTTGTTACCGACATAGCAAGGGGCAGGCCGTCAGAAGTCACCCTGGAAGTAATAAGTGAGGGTAGGGGGTTGAACATGTAATTTTTTTATGAAAATTTTCTGATTAGGTACAGTGCTGAAAATTTGCATCAGTATTGAAGATGATATAAGAAAATAGGGAAAAACTGTCAGAAGTCTAGGCGGAAGATAAAGGGCCGTCAGAAGGCGCCTATGTTGCGAAAATTTTCGCAACAATTTTGTCACTAGGTACACTTCTGACATTTTGTATACTTATTCTATGATTCAAAATGAAATTACCTGCAAATCGTCAGAAGACTAGGTGGAAGAATAACGGAGATATTATCGATAGTAAGAGTGTCGGAGCTCCACTCAAACCATCATTATATCTCATATTTTTATTTTTTTTTTCATCAAGTTCACTTCTGACGATAACATAATTTAATCTAATATAATTAAAATCCATTTCCAGATCGTCATCAAATTGAACACGTCATCGTCGCTGTTATATACCTATCATTTCATCATCGTCAGCTGAAAGTACAAATTAATCATTTAATTGAGTTTATAAATTGACAAAATTAAATTCAAAATTACCTTCCGAATTTTCACTACCAGTGAGAACGTCTTTAACAGATGGTGGCAATTGTGGTTCTATAAACCATTTGAATTCGTAAGTGGATCCATCCAATGTCCATCTGCAATTTTCTGCTTCCAATTCATATGGATCAAACAAAGTTGCATTTGTCCATATATTTGCGATGAAATGCGTTCTCTCCATATGTTGACGTAATTCAAAGTAGCAAGGTGGCAAGCAAGAAGCATCAAAATTTTTCAATTGTTTTTTTTTTTTTTTGAAAAGGCTCATTTACATTTTTTATTGTATAATTTCGATGGAACAATTCATATCGGAGGTGATCTACTTTATAGCATGATTTAACACCGTACATGTCATAAACAAATGCTTCAATGATCGAGAAAGTGTTTTCTTTATTTACACCTGTATTTCCTAAATCAGCGAATGCAACTTGGTATTCTTTTGGTTTCAAAAGCATTTTATAAGGACGTTGCTTTCCTTATCTATAGAATGCGGGGTTATAGTCGCATCCTGTTAAAGCGTGAAATCCCGGTAATGCTTTACACAAGTCTGATCCGAAAGATTCATGAAGCGCATTGACATCAATAACATGACGCTTATCGAAAATTCCACATTCGATCCTAACTTTTGACTTAGTGTTATGTAAGTTACCTAACAAAATAACAACAATATCTGTATCGGAACATTTGATAACTATATTTGAATTTAAATTAATTTTACACGCATGTTATATTATTTTAGTATCAGTTTTTTCATGTGGAGAGCAACAAAATTCAGTATTCCTCGTGCGAATGACATTACCATCAGTGTTTACCTGGTATGAATAGCAGTCTATATAATTTAGGACAATTGTTTTGTTGTTAATAAAGGGAGAAACGTCTTGAGTTTGCCAGTGTTCAATAAAAAAGCCGACCAAAGCTTCTTTGAACTTGTCATTTCGAAGTTCTTTCGAAAAGTCAGTTGGACGCGTTTGTTCTGGACCAGAGATGACGTATCCGTAGTCAGATTCGAAACCTCCTCGCAACGAACGCTCATAATCTTTGATTGAAGGCCGACAATAACGATCAAAAACTATGTGTATATTTGGAGCATGAAAATTGCCAAGGATTTGTAAAAATGTTTTCGATATATTCCCGAAAGACTTTGGTATATTTTTGATACAGTGAATTAAAAAGAAGCCATCAACAATTATGGCATCGATTGCGGGAGGTAACGAGCTGTCGTCTCGGAAATTTTTAAGTAAGGCCGATTTTTCGGTTTTACAAATAGCGCCATCTAAATGACACCCTGATGTGGATATTGGAGTCATGGGATACGAGAGCATTTTCTCAATATCTGCTGCCTCCTTCATCGAAATACCCAACATGCGGCTAAGAGATCGCGTTGCATGCGAACCCCGCGTACTTTGTTATTGACGGTTATCTTTCGTTTATTATTGCAACTAGCAAAGTTCAAAATTTTATTTTATTTAATTGGTGCTTTGATTCTACTATCATCTTTTGCACATTCAGATATAAATAATTCTTGTATAGTCCGTTCATTTTCTTCTACATTTAATAGAAAATCAGTCACGAGGTCCGATGCACGATGACCTGTTTTGATATTAAATAAAAAAATTCATTATATTTTTTCATTTATCGAATTATTAATTTATTAATGTCTTTCGAATTTACTTCTGACAGTTGAGCAATAGTATATTAAAATATTGTAAATTATGTTCACAAATCGTCAGAAGTGAACTTAATGAAAAAAAAAAACTCAAATATGAGATATACTTAATGATGGTAGAAGTGGAGCTCCGACACTCTTACTATCGATAATATCTGCGTTATTCTTCCACCTAGCCTTCTGACGATTTGCAGGTAATTTCATTTTGAATCATAGAATTAGTATACAAAATGTCAGAAGTGTACCTAGTGACAAAATTGTTGCGAATATTTTCTCAACATAGGCGCCTTCTGACGGCCCTTTATCTTTCGCCTAGACTTCTGACAATTTTTTCCCTATTTTCTTATATCATCTTCAATACTGATGCAAATTTTCAGCACTGTACCTAATAAAAAAAAATTCATAAAAAAATTACATGTTCAACCCCCTACCCTCACTTATTACTTCCAGGGTGACTTCTGACGGCCTGCCACTTGCTATGTCGGTAACAACCGAACCTGTAACTGACTAAATTTAGACTTTACCGAGTGACCCGTTCCCCCACGTAGCCAGCTCTCCGTCTATATCCTCTGTAAAAGTCAAGCCATGTTACGAATAATTAACCCTTTTTGGAATTCGGACTTTCAGACAAAATTTCCACTAAAATAATCACGGAACGCCTTAAGATGATGCTGGGCCGCAAGCAGAGCCTTAAAGGCGAACCCGTTTTGGCCGATTACGGTCCTGATGAAGCCTTCAATGAAAGTGCTGACACTGAATGGGTGAATAAGGTGAGAATTTAAAAAAAAATAAATCTTTAATACTGGGCTTTTAAAAATCTTTGCATGAAATATTTGACCCGATATATCTTTCATATTCCGGGTTGTAGTAGGTGTATTTCAAAATTGATGTCTTGTTATCAATCTTACATTAGCGGTAATTATAAAGGAATTGTAAGAATACCCACTACTAGGCTGAAACCCCCGAACTGTTGTACAATGTTTTATTTTCACATATATTTTGTATTATTTAGAGATGGGTTCGTCTGATAATGAGGGGCTGCGCCCTGCTTAGCTTGGCTTCCGTCTGCAGCAACACTCCGAAGACCTTCGAAATTTTTCCCGTTATGAAAACGGCAACCATCAGCGCTGACTCCGCGGTTACTTTCCTCTTCACGTCGGAAATGATTGCCAAAATGCACATTCGGGGAATTCTTAAGGTAGTTTGATCAATAAATATTAAAAAAAAAACAAACACTAACCCATTGATATCTTGGGTATTATTGAAGATAAAATGTTTAATTAGGATGGTTTTGGAAAATTTAAATTAACCGCCCTTATATTTTCTTATTTTTATTTAAAATGTCTTTTAAAAATTATTCATACTTACTTGTTGCAACTTCTTCTTTACAACGTTCCCATAACTCTTATAATTTAACCCCAGATAAACCCACTCCAGATACGAAAGGTCGGCAAATTCCTCGCCAGCCAACTTTAACCTTGACGTGGCGGTTATACGCGGCCTGCACCAAATAATCTGGGTATGATTATAGATTTGTTCATCAAAAGTAAAATAGTTGCTCTGCACCAATTAAATGAAAACGTGTTTTGTTGGTGGACTGGTTCAGGAAAATTAAAAATTTGTAATAGCCATTAACTTTTTTTCCCAACAGGCGGTCATGAAAATCTAGTGATATGGCTGCACTGACTTTTTTTACAGAAATTCCCCTAATACGCTTTAATGTATGCCGATTTAAGATTATTTTTTGTCAAGCAAAGTTTCCGATGATCAGTTGGGAGTCACTTAATAATGAAATAGTAGCTCAGTCGCTAATTTGTAAGGATAAATTTAGTTGGACACTAATTTGTAGCGAAAGTTAATTTAGTTAGTTTAATTAAGTATGAGATTCGTGAGGGGGTGAGTTGTCCCTTTTATTAATTATATTTGGGCGCCAGAGTTCCTAGAGACGATGCGGACTGAATATGAATACTTAAATATAAATAAATATAAAGATAAGAATATCAGAAATTTGCTCTTATAATTCGCAATGTCTCAAAACAACAATATATTAATTATACAATTAAATTAAAAATATGAGTGATGGAATCTGAAAAATTGAAATCTATATATTCAGATGTAAATATAGCTTATGAAATTGTTTGAAATATAGTTTCTTCATTAAATTGACTAGCAATGAAAATGAAAATTAAAAGATTAAAAAAAAATAATTATAACAGATAGATCTTTCTTCTGACTGACTGATATTTAACTTCGTTCAGTTATCTGTAACAATGCGATCGGTTGGGACCTCTACTGGAACCGCTTCTGCCTGTACCTAAGTTCAATCGATTTAGGCTTATCCAGGACTTACTGGTAATCCATGTGACGACTCCCACCAGTTTGCACGGTACAGCTGTCGTTGACGTCTCCACTCAGTCGCTCAGTCGTAACATGAAAGAGAGAGAGACAAGTCTTAGACCAACGTATACTGCTAATTAACTAATTATTCAGAGAAATATCCTGTGGACCTCAGTTGAACTATTACATAGGAGGTAGTAATCAACAATTTGAGAATTTACTAGTTACAGCAGATATAATCAGAACTTAAATTACAATTTTAAGTTGAACAAAAATTATAAATAACTATTGTTAAGCAAAACTATAGATAATTACTGTTAAGCAAAAATTATGGTAACAATTGCGTATACGGTTTCCTGCTATTTTTGAATTATATAGAATGTTTTTTATATAGGCACATTCTAGTGTCCTTAGTGATTGCAAATACACTGGCGGAGAACAGAAATCGTGTTTTTTTTATTCTTTTTTTCAACTAAACAAACTTACGGAACCTTAATTTTTTGACTTCACAAGTGCGTAGTGGCTTAAACGAGACGAAAGTAAGCAAAGCTAACCGAAATTAACCAAAGCTAACCCAAACTAACCAAAGCAAACCTAAACTAACTCAAGCTAAACGAAATTGTTTCGCCTATACTTGCGTGAAGAAAAGCTTGCGCTTCGCGCAAGCCTTTCTTCACGTAAGTGCGTAGTGGCTTAAAAGAAACGAAACTAACCAAAGCTAACCCAAACTAACCTTCACTAACCAAAGCTAATCCAAACTAATTAAAGCTAACCCCAACTAACCAAAGCAAACCATATTATTTTTTAATTTTTTCTTACAAAAAACACAATTTTTCTTCTCCGCCAGTATATTTGCAATTCCTAAAGACTCTAGAATGTGCCTACATATTTTTTTCCATATAACCCAAAAATAGCGGAACACCGTATAAGCAATAATTTCCAAAATTATAAATAGCTACTCTTACTCAATTCTTTTTATTTACTCAAGACATGAAATTCAAAAGTAATTATGACTGAAATTTAAAATTCAAGAGAAAATTATGGAACTATGTTCCAAACAGTGGCCCTCGGCAAATCTGAGTAAAAGATAATTTGAATTTAATGATAAATAGAAAAATAGAGGTGCAACATCCCTATAAACAAGTCTTATAACTGCAAGTAAGTAATTTCTGTTACTTTTCTATATATATGGCCCTTGGCACATAAACGATAATTGAGCGGAATTACGCCACAATTAATTAAAGATAAAGATAAGGTAATCATTATCTCGCATTGAGATAGGAATTGAGATATTTATCGTTTATCTAAAAAATAACAGCTAAATTTACACATGTGAGCTTAACCTCTCATAAATGTAAATTAATGTCGATACATAAGAGTTGAGACGTGACAGGTCAAGTGCTAACAATTATATGCTTGATGTTACAAATAAACCGAAATTTTAATGAAATAAGCCTGAAAAGAAAAAAAATATTAAACTAATAATACTATGAGAGAAAATTCAGAGAAATTCTACTAAAAATTCAATTTACTACCTTTGCAGGAATATATAGAATCCACTCCGAGAATTTCTCAAATAATACCGTTCAATTTAAATGAAAAAACGTAAAATATTTTGTGTGACCGCTAAACGATGAAATAATTAGGTTCTCTGTAAATTGGACTAACCCTTTAGCAAATGACTTGAATCTGACTAATGAGAGACGAAATTATTCACCAATAAATAGGTATTTTTACCGAACGGCCACTACAAAATTAAGATTATTGAAGTTGTAAGTTAATCGAAAGTGTAATATAAAAATGCTAAATTCTTGCTTTAGCAGAATATGATTATGCGAATCAGAAACAATTATTAATTATGTATTTAAAAATGAAAAAATCAGAGAAATACATTGCAAGATGAATAAAATATTTCAAGATTAAATATCAGCACTTACGCAGTCAAGCGTCGCCACCAAGTTGAAACGACCTTGCTTTCAAAATTCAAGACGTTCAACAAATTATGACTTTCGATGTTTTAATTGGATGATTTATATCATGTGACGGTAATTATTGCTTATACGGTTTTCTGCTATTTTTCGATTATATGGAAAAAAAATTATGTAGGCACATTCAAGAGTCCTTAGGGATTGCAAATATACTGGCGGAGAAGAGAAACTGCGTTTTTTTTTGTAAGAAAAAATAAAAAAATAATACCATAGATACTTACCACAAATTAATTGTATTCATATTCACATTAGATTGGGTTAATCGTAGTTACTTTCGGTTTGTTTCGTCTCGTTTAAGCCACTACGCACTTTCGTAAGCAAGCCTAGGCGAAACAATTTCGGTTAGTTCGGCTTAGTTTAGGTTAGTTTAGTTTAGCTTTGGTTAGTTTGGGTTAGCTTTGGTTAGTTTAAGGACACTAGAATGTGACTATATAAAACAATTCTATATATTTCAAAAATAGCAGAAAACCGTATATGCAATTGTTACCCATGTGACTACCACTTAGGGCACACGGCGTCAAAGCAAAGAAATACTCAATATATACTAAATATAGTAATCTATATTAATTTAAATGCATAAATGGTCGGTATTAAATAGCGTACTACGTTTTCCAATTACCAACTACATGAGATAAGCCCGTTTCTGAATAGATGTCACTACTCAATATAGTAATCTATAGTGAAGCAAATCCGCAAATTGTAGGTATAAACCAGTATACCGTTGCTTCTTAAATAATTAGTTGCATGAAATATACCCATTCACAAATAGATATACCAAACATCGAAAATCATTATTAATTGAACTGAATTTTTAGTGGAGCGGAATAAGCTAATATTCCGTTACAATCTTTTTTTTGAGTCATTTATTTTAAAGGTTATTTTTGGATTTATTTGAAAGACTAGAGAGCGGGAGCGTTTAAATTGGCCGCAAGGCCAAGGACAAAGACATTTATGTTTCAGTGTCAAAATCTATATTTGACACTTTCGTAACCAATTTATTTTAAGGGCCCCGCCTATACCTAAGATCGCCCGGAGGAACACAAACAAGAAAACATTGTGATGGTTCAAACTAGGGTTCCTATATGATTTTGCTTTTTACGAAAACAGAATTCACATAAAAAACACATTTAGAACACAAAAGATTATTTTAATTACTTATATAGCTACATTTTAATATTGTACAAGATGTTTCAGTAAGGGTGGCCACCGGCCATATCTTGGAAACTATTTATTTATTCCAGAAAATTTGAAAACAATGTTACTACTAAAAAATCATAGTGGACCTTAAATTTCATTTTTATAATCTGAAATTTTGATACAAAGTACAATTTTGGAATATCTATATTTTAAAACAAAAGTCAAAATCATTAAAAATATTATGTGCCTCACCTTTATAATCACACAACTAAGTGAAACTTCTGAAAGAGATATTTGAAATTGAGTTTTTTCTCAACTTTTGCCCCTGGATTTGACAGTTTTTATTTATTTATTTATTGTTTTTTCAACTTTCGCCTAAAACCGCGTTTCTCTAACTTTTTAATATTT
>JAEQML010062870.1:0-23816 GCA_016904865.1 Pissodes strobi | reverse complement strand
TTCAATATAAAAATCCATGGATAGATATTGATTTTTAAATGATTTGGGTTACTTTGGATATCTATCAACTTGTCCCCAAATTTCATTCGCACAGTTTTCATGTTTGAACGTAAAATACCTTGCACTTTAAGCTGCTATTATTTCCAAGTGTGTACATAAAAATACAGCGTTTACCAAAACATACACATCATGTAGTCCGGAGGCTTATGCCAAAGATTGCATTCGTTGTTAAGGTTAATTTGCTATGACTTACCTACCTTTCTTGAAGAAGAATATTGATACCATTAGAGTTGGGTATATAAAGGTTGTTTTGTGTCAGGGTCGACCCCGTAGACATATGGAAACTTCCTTGTAATTATTGAAACTTAAATTACAAAACCAATTTAGAAGATCATACATCTGAAACAGTCCGTGATCGCCTTGATACGTCAAAATATTCGATGCTGTATACATTTAAGTATTTGAAGGATAATTGACTTATAAGTACGAGACTCCAAAAATAAGGTAGTGTAGGTAATTAAATTAAATTTTTTTAACATTGATTTTCTTATTTTGAGCATATCAAAACCTAAAAGTGTTTTTTTTACGACTTATTTTGTCGTTTCTTCTTTCATCATCATGGAATTTGCCTTAAAGGGTACAGCTGTCACAGTGGGTTTTTGCACATGCGTTATCATTTTGAAGGTTTGCAATGAACTAACGGTAACAATGCCAGACAAAAAAGTGAATTTCTATCGGCTTCGATTCACTTTTTGGTAAGTCCTTCAATGGAACAGACAGTGTGGTTGTGACGGAGTGCTTTTTTGAACAGATTTACCATCCAGCCTGTTGGGCTGTTGGGCTACACCTTGGCTTGTTTTTTAGTTAAGTGTTCCTAAACTTTACTCGTTAATTGTGATCTTACGTTGTACTGCTTGCCAAAAGTCCCGCTTTGGCTAACTTTTGAGGCAACAAATCCAGCGTCTGCGGATTTTAAAGACCCTGTACACGCAATTTGATTTATTTTATTTTTGTGATTTTCTTTGAAACAGTATCTTACACAGGTAAAATTGATTGATACTCTTAACTATTTTATGCTGTTTTCTTTTATTTTAATTGCCCATCATTACCTGCAGGAAAAGAGTAATTTTTTCTCTGATTTTTGGGCTTCAATTAACCTAAAACTATAGTTAATATTTCGGATTCTTTTCTTTTGATACCTCATTTTATTCGGTCAATCCTAACGTCTTTGCTTCATTCTATATGATAACTCCAATATGTTGATTTTTCGCAGGGATTTTCTGACCGTAGTTAAGTTTACGGATAGTTCAAGTTATTGTGAAGTTGTCTTTCCTGATCCTGATGGGAAGAATACGGTACTATACAACCGAGGAGTTTCCTTTTGTGTCCCGTTTGTCTTCTGTCTTTCTTTCTGTCGGCGTATATACCCTGCCGGGAGTTGTTTTGAAGCTTCACATCTTTGCGGAGATAAAACGATTCCTCTTATTGCTGTACAGTTTTCTTTCAAAATAACCATAGATGAGTAATTTTGATTTCCTAATTTATTTTAAAATAGCATTAGAAGTCCGTAGTTTCAGTTTTTCTTATTCCATTTAGTGTTTTATTTTCTTAATTATTCAGAACAATCTCATTCTCGAGTACCTACCTACATGCACTAAACCAGCGCCCTAGTGAACTAAAAAGTGGAAGCCTTACGTGATCACATCGGGTTAGTAGTACTGATTGTCTAATATTGGTATTAGTGACGCGTTGTATAAGTAACCCATCCCTACCCTCTGACATATTGAGCTTAGGTTCTAACTTGTACGCTTCGCAGAGAACTCGTTCTGGCCACCGAACATTAACAAGAGACTAGAAGGTCCACTCTTAGTCGGCACTTTTGATGTAGCGCTTACAAAGGCGAGACGCCAGACTTTAGACGAGACGGGGTGAAACGTGGCACGAGGCCTGAACTGTTAACCAGCATTTCATCAGGTTCCGAGACGGGGCAAGGAGGGAAATGCTGGGGGCGGGGCTTAGAGTGAACCTTCTAGTCTGTTGTTAATGTTCGGTTGTTCTGGCCTATGCATTCGTAGTGGTGTTTTTACAATACACAAATGATGGCAGCAACAACCACGTTAAAATTTTAAATGAGTTAAAAGATGCAAATTTTATTGACGATTTTACAAATAAGCAGGAAACGAATATTTCCGTTATTGCAAAAATAGAAAATTTTATTACTCCAATAGTGTTTTAATTTAGGCTTCATTTACGATTATTTTCTAATTATTCTTTCCAAATTTTGCAACAAGAGCCAGTTTTAAAACATTTTCTGGGAAGTGTTGCTGTGCTGGACAAGTGTTGCCAAATCTGTGTTTTGACGGATCGATCTCCAGGTAGTGTTGGTAACAATGCCAGGCCAACAACTGAATTTCTATCGGCTTCGATTCTAGAATGGTTCACGTGGTCACTTTTTGGTAAGTCGTCCAATGGAGCAGACAGTGTGGTTGTGACCGAAAAATGTTCAGTGCCTTTTTGAGAACTACCATCCAGCGTGTACTTTGGAGTTTGGGTTATACCTTGGCTGTTTTTTTTTTCTGTTTAGTTGTCTGTTAGTTCGTAAACTTTACTCCTTAATTGTGACTTTACGTTGTACTGGTTGCCAGAAGTCCCGATTTGACTAACTTTTATAAATATGAAATTGAACATCAAACTTTAAGTAATTGTTGGCACATTCATTACGAACCACTTTGTATATATTTTTTAAAATTATCTTGGAGTTTCATATTTGAGGTTATATAGGTAGTTTCTCTTGAGCCATTTTAATTTTCGGCTTTATTATGAGGAAATTAGGCAAAATGTAGTATTGTATAGAGGCTTTATCACGTATCCACATGTATGTGACAGGGAAAAGACAAAATACCCTGTACATATATTGTATTTTAAAGAAAAAGTCGGTATAAAACAATTCATTCTTAAATCATTTATGACCACAAAGGTGGGGGTGGTAATTAAGTTTATAATTAACCACTTTAATTAGTGGACTGTATCAAAATAGGGTGTGAATTGAAACATGTATTTTAGGTATCACGTACTTTACTAATGCAATATTTAATTTGCATTAAATATGATTAATATATGCAATGATGTCTAACTACTTTCATGCATTCATCCTTTCACACATAAAACCAAATAGGTATTGTACATACTGTCAACTATTATTACATGTCTAACAAAACTTCTTGATTATTCAATTTATAATGAACTCCTTGCTTTACTTAATTTATCTTGCAACTGTTTTTTCGTTCACACTAAATACCTTGTCGTCTTCTGCAATTCTCTCAATTAACTTCACCAGGGATATAGATAAGACTTTGAACATTTGATTCGAATCTAAAGGACAGGATTAGATTTATCTACTACAAATTTCCAACCGCCCTTTTACCTTCTTCAATCTTCAACAGGAGAGACGCTACGAGTTGTAGTGGGTCGAGAAAATGCATTAAAACGCCCAAAGAGTCCTTAATTCAGTGATGAAAAAAGGTAACGCAGAGTACAGCAGATATTCTCTAAATAAGTATATGTGCAAACAAAGGAGAAAACTACTAAATATCTTGGCCTCAAACAGGGCTACGCTACGACTGGATAGCGTCAAATTCAAGCAGAGCGGTGACGAGACCGTTGTTTCACGGGTGAGTGTTTGTAAGGCACTAGATAGTTAAATTTCTTTAGACGTGGATAGAAAAGCGGGAATGGAGTGGGCGAGCCCATTATCGCATTTGATAGGGTAAAGACATGTTCTTTCTTTATTTGACATATTGTTGTTTACACAACATTGACGGAGAAAAAAGATATATTAAATTGAGAACGATCAATAACGATTTCCTTGAGGGAGTGACAACTTGCTTTCCAGTGATTGTTGCATATAACGGAATCTATTATACCGACAATCCAGGTTCTGACTAAAGAGTAACTGAAATATAATGTTTTAAATGCACATATTTGCTGTTTACCTGGGGTGAAATAAATCTATTCGCAGTTTAATTATGGCTCATTCATACTATGGACATATAGGGTGTTATCACCAAACTATACAGTGAAAAACGATAAGTTAACACATGTTGGGGATTTTCCCCAACACGTCCTATGACATCATTTAAATATTTTTGAATTCGATTTTGATTTAAAAAGTTTCTTCCAGATTCTTGGAAACATGTATTTATTGTTTTCTGAATTGGTTTTATAATTTAAGTTGCTATTTGAGCATATCAAGGGTCTCTCCATATGGTTAAACTATAAATCAATACCTGAGTATTGACAACTGCTTTAAAAGACATCTTGCGAACAAACGTATTCCATTATATTTTTTTTTCTGTCGATTAATCAATGTTTTACGTTACAAGTAGAACTAACGTGATTATCTTTGTTTAGTATTTGCATAATATAATAAAACTGGGTCTTTTTCAAGGCTCATTACTTTAAAAGAAACCTTTTCTCAAACATTGATTTCACATATAATATATGCATTGATAGTGAGAGTAATGAAGCAGTCTTCCAGAAAGATCCGCTTCATTTGCGTTAGGACACCAAACTACCAAAATAATTGTCGATATAAAATTATCGACGATTGATTATTCGGCATCTGTCTAGTTTTGTATTGATGTCTAAAGACCTCGTGATAGCGACTGAAGAATAAATATTCTTACCTAATGTATTCGGAATTTCCTTATTGTTCGCAATTGAATGTTTCAAAACAGCACGAATAAGCCAAGGTTAAATGTTTTGCGCTCGTAATAGTAAAGCGTATACCAAATAGTTTATCTTGTCTTGTATTAGTATATATATACTAAATAATTGTTTCTCTTAATCTTATGATTTGCACGATCATGTGTAATTTAGTGAAGATCCCTTAATACTAAAGGTAACGGAGGAGCAAAATATTTCTTAGCTTCAGTGTAATTTGGTCCTAGATAGATACATAGAGTGACAATTTGAAAACTTGGCTATATGTTCTACACTAAAGAAGATATACCATTTGTACAAAAATGCGGGGGAATAAAAATGAGATATTTTGCGGAGCACCCTCACCCACCCACATTAAAGTCTTAAATGGCACTTCCCCACTTGTGACACCTGTCTGGAAACCTTTTCAGCGATACCAAAATTAATGATATTTGAGTACGAAAGTTTGAGAAATATTTTAAAACTGGCTTTTGCTGCAAAGTTTAGCAGAAAAAAATCAAAAATGAAAATAAATAATGAAAATGGATCCCAAGCCTAAATTAAAACTATTGTAGTGCTTAAAGTTTCTATTTTTTGCACTTTTTTTAAGCTATTTTATTAACTGCTCAAAATGATGATAAACAGAAATGAAGTCGATTTTTCAAATTTCTCCCTAACTTTCTGAAAAATGTGTCTTGAAATACTTCGATAAACATCCTCTGAGACGATTCTTTCAGAGAAACCGGATGTGTTTTGTAAACTGCTGATTTAATGTAATCTCATAAAAATAACTCGATTGGAGCGCTAAATTTTATTATTTTTTTTTATTTTTTACTTTTATAAAATTATCAATATGCATCTTTTAAATCATTTAAAACTTAACGTGCTTGCTGTTGCAATCACTAGAGTCTATGTTTTCTTCGAAATGGTGTATTCCTATGGAAAGACGAGTAGAAATAATTTTTCTTTAGTGTATGTGCTATTAAAGAACTGCTATGTGGTAATAAAAGGCATCCTGACAAGATCGTCAGCCACGACTATATAAGAGATTTTATTTCAAAATTTCAAGAAGATGGATCTGTTGATAAAAATAATCTAGAGTTTTGGATGAAGATATACAGATTTAGTAGCAGGAGTTTCGTACAAAATAAAAATTTTGCGAGAACTGGGCGGCGGTGATCCGGATAGAAGAATGCATTTACAGCAACACCCGAATTAATAATAAAAAAACATTTGCTTTAGTGATGAGTCTTCTTTTTTTCTACATGATTATGCAAATAAATGACTGTCGCTACAGAAAGACACGCTCAATATCACCAAAAAGTTCATATTTGGGCGGGAATACTGGGTCCTTTTTTATTGAAGGAAATTTAATCGGCCAAGTTTATGCTGAAATGCCCAACCAAACTATAGAACAAACAAACAGAAAATTGTTATCTTCTTAATTTTAAATTGAATTTTCATCTCTCCATTGTTTAATTAATCTTAAAGGTCAACATTTTGATCTTATTTAATTTGCTAATAATAAATGGTATTTTAACGTTTTACAGTTTACAAATAATAGCCATGCCTTGACATTCAATCGAACCCTTAACGTTGTGTAGAATGGTTTTCCCCAACGAGGACATTGATGGTAAATATCCAAATTTTTCTGTAGTTTAAGAGCGTCAAGATTATAAATTATAAGGCTTGTAATATTGATTTTTTAATGATGCTATAAAGTCATCACTTAAAACCTATTACCAGATTTTTACAAGGTTTTAAATGGTGACTTCATAGCCTCATTAAAAATCAATACTACAAGCCTTATAATTTACAACCTTCTTGCTCTTAAACTACAATAAATGTGGCTACAAAGTCACCTCTTAAAACCTTATAAAAACCAAACTCTCAATCTGGATTGGATGGCTTTGTAACGCAAAAAAAAAAATGAAACGCTTTTGGGTACAAATTACCGTCGATACGCCTGGTTGGTAAACCATTCGTTCCAAATAATAAATATTTATTTCAAGAGACCGCATAGCCAAAACAAAACTATAAATACATACAATAATTCATTGGCATACGAATGCGAATGTTTTAGATACACAAATTTAAAACCAATAAATTGATAGCGATGTATTAAGTGGCTAAACTATTATCTTATTAGAGGTACTTAATTAACACTATAATATCCACAATACATTGTTGTCAAATCTATTCCAAATAATTCTTTAAAATAATATTTTAAATAGGGAAAATAGGATATATAATAGCATAAAGAAGGTCCTAATTCAGATCTAATATCAATTTGGGGAATTACTAAATTTATCTTATTAGCAATTTAATTTTGAAAGAAAATAATAAATAAAGTGTCAAGTAATTAAATGGCGTATAATTTAAGAGCATTTTAGATTTTTTAAATGAATAAAGATTGTATTTGATGTTTTTTCATTAAATGCAACGTTATGTTCAAATTATGCATTTTTTTGGGTTAAGCAGAATTTTGTTGTGCTTGTTAAAATTTACTTGGCATGCAAAATTAGTAAGCCGTATTTAGAATGACATCGACGGTTGAAAGGAGAAATGACTAATACGCCACTTTGGCCGAAATTGAGTAATTTATACCATCAGAATCAGCTGATTTTTCTGCGTCGATCTATGTCTGTTTGATTTCAATCAGCCAGTGTTTTGGCGTATTAAACATTTTAAATTTTGGATGGATCATGAGACATACAATGTCTTAAGCGACAGAGTTTTGGAAGCAAATGAACATTTTGGCACCTTATACAACCACAAATCGCACAGATGGTAAATTACTCAATTTAGCTTTCATGAAAACTGACATATATAAATATTAATCATTTTGCTCTACTTATTCTGGTACTCTCCTGGATAATAAAACTATTCGTTGCGACCAAATAATCAAATTTTTGGCGTATTAAACAATTTCGTTGTTTCATTATATTTTATTTTTAGCATATAAGTCATTATCCCTTTCTCGAAGCAACAGAAGTAGTGCATTTTAGATTCTTATTCTATAGGAATTTACGCAATACTTTTGAATTCTTGTTGTTTTCCAAACTTGGGTGAAGGTACAAAATTTCGTTAAAAATCAAGTATCCAGCAATGTGTCGTCAAATATGGGGCCAAAATTCTATAAAATTTGTATTGAAACAGTATTGTGTCGTTTTAGAGGTTTTTGACCATACAGACTACAATAATTTAGTAATAAAATTAACATTTTCTTGAAAAATAAGGGATAGATGGTGAAAAAGGGAGAGGGTGAAAGTACAACATTTCGTGAAAAATCGAGTAATTAACCGTTTGATGGGTTAGTTTGGGTATACAGATTTCAATTTTAAAACATCTGTCAATTTGGTAAAAAAGTGGGGATGAGGGTGAAAAGAAAGGGGTCAGAATTAAAAATTCTAAAAAATTTTACGATAAAATTCGAGTAACGTGTGGTTTTATAGGTTTTTGGCCACACTAATTGTAATTTTAATAAAATTAGCATTTTATTGATAAATAAGGGAGAGAGGATGAAAAGGGGTGAGGGTAAAAGTTCCAAATTTCTCAAAAAATCGAGTAATATGTCGTTTTATAGGTTTTTGTGTTTACAGTTTTTAATTTTAAAATTTATCTGGCAATTTGGTAAAAAGGAACAGGTGAGGGTGAAAAGGGATGTAGAGAAAAAAGAAAAATAAGGCTAAAGAACGACAAACATTGCATCTTACAAGAAGAATGATGGAACCATTGTACCAGAAAAAAAATTGCGTCCCAATCCTTGCCAAGGATCTAATTGTTTCAACAAATGTGGAGATATTTCTGAGGATAAACGGATTAGTGTCTTCAACCATTTTTTTAAGCCCACAAAGACGTCGTGGTTGGCTGGTTTCTCTCTCAAAAATTGGAAACGTGAAGAGAAAGAGAGTGAAACATCTGAGTAGAAAATCGAAAAATTTCCAATACTTAAACGAAGGGGAGGGACAACGACCAGTCTATCTAAAGTTCTTGCTTGCGACACTGGATATAACGCAAAGATACTTATACTACACTCTTTCGAATGCATCTTATGGCTTAGTCAAAGAAGACATGCGTGGAAAAGCTATTCTCGCTAACAAGACTCCAGATCACATTCTTACATCTTTAAAAAAAATTATCACAAGCCTACCAGCAGTTCCATCCCATTATTCTAGAAAAGACTCCACAAAAGTGTATCTACCTCAAGAATTCAAGAATGTATCAAAATTATATCAGTTTTATAAGAATGAGCAAACTAAATATGGAATAGACGTTGTATCAGAAAGGCTATTTAGGAATATATTTTCGAAAAATTGGATTTAACATTCCTAAAAAGAATTAATGTTTCAAATGCGTTGCATTCGAAAATAATCCAGGTCCAGAAAATGTAGCGTTGAAGAAAGCTCACGAGAAAGAAAGGGACGAAAGTAAAAAAAGACTCGAAGTTCGTCAAAAAGTACATAACAGAAACAACACTATTTTATGTACATTGTTCGATCTTCAAAAGGTGCTTAACACCCCACATGGTGAAAGCATGCCCTTATATTATTCAAGAAAGATAGCAGTATACAACCTAACGTTTTATGAGAGTACAACAAGGAAAGCATACTGTTTTAGCTGGAATTAAAACGAAGGCAAGAGGGGCGCCAATGAGATAGCTACAATTTTAAAAGCATATATTAAAGAAGTCGATAAACGTAGTACTTAGTACTGTAAAAACTCTTCTTTTGTACTGTGATTCATGTCCAGGTCAAAATAAGAATAGAACGATTCTAGCTTCCCTTCATCGCAACCTGCTGTCTTGTTCAATTCTGGATGTTATTCAGATCAATTATCTTCTCCCAGGCCATACCTACATGCCCGTAGACAGCATGCACTCTGTGATTGAAAAGAGTGTTTCCAAGCATATTAATGGGCGACAGTTTTTGAGTTGGCTCGTAGTGTCCCTGAACCTTATGTAGTTCATTCTCTCACACACAAGGATTTTTTGTCATGGGACAATATTTCAGACAAATACTTTAAAGGCAATCTGGTGGGTAAAATTAATAAAATCAAAATTGCTACATTAAGAAAGACTGATATGGATAAGATGGTGGCTAAATACTCCATGGTGACAAATGCGGAAGAAGAGACAATACCTATAGTGGGAAAATTAAAAAATACCCCATCACCACTTTATAAGGATCCTCTCCCAATTTCCAAGCAGAAGTTCCAGGACCTGGCAAAGCTTTGCAAGACAAATATTATTCCTGCACAATATTATAATGAGTATCTAAATTTTTCGCAGGATAATAATACCAAAGATACCCTACCAGAGTCTGACGGAGAAGATAATCAGCTTTCTGAATAGAATAATGAATAATATTGTAACCACTTGTTTATATTGTTTTTTTTTTTGGGAAGAATGCACTTTTATAATAATTGTTCCTAGTTGGATAGTACAAATAGAAAGTAATGAATATTTGTATCTTATTTTTTGCTACTTTCGCCTTTCTGTTTTCTAGTATTCTTCGTTTAACGATATTTAACATGTTGTGTTTTTTATAAACCTTGTTTTCTTACAATACACCATTCCGCTTAGCCTACCAAGCAAAAAATTTTAATAGACTATTTACTGATTAAAATAATTTTGTCACTAAATAAATACTAAGAAATTTAAAAAATTGCACACTTCTGTTATAAAACAGTGATTTAAATTTCCATGAAGGTCTTAAGAGGCCTCATCACCTGGACTATTAATACATTTCGACCAAGTTTGTCATAAAACAATACTGAGGTCAAAATAATTTTTTGTTTTGATTCATAATACATTTTTCTTAAAAAATTTGAAACGGAATATTGCTTATAAGCCAGTTTTGCTTTCAAAACAAATGTAGTATTAACCAATATTTCCATTTATCCTGTTGGCATTTTGAGACAGTATTGTATAATACGCCACTTACTTTGAGAACCATTCCAAGTCAGTTCATGTAACATATCTCTAAATTTGGGAAATCAAAAACCGATCCAGGTGGCGAAAAAATCTTACCTTTGATAATTGCTTGATTTTTTATGAATTTTTTTCGAAAGATCCAAACTTTAAACTGCTCTCCTGTGAAGTCACAATACTGGCGTATTAACAGTTTCTCCTTACAACCGTCGACATGTTTCATTCAATACATGCTGTTTTTTTGACAATTTGGCATTTATAGAAACTTGGCCAATAACCTCAATGTGCATATCTAGATTGCCAACGTATCAAGTTTCTTCATATAATGAAATCAAATCTCTAATGTAGAAGTGGCTGACGTTTTTGTCACGATACCTTTCACTAAAAGTATTGGCAGTTCACAAACAGCACCATGCCCTGAACACCATAAAGATTTAAAATCAGTTCAAAGAAGAAATACAGGCACAAATGAGCAAGAACGTTAAATTTTAAAAGATAAAAGTTCCAATTTTTCCAATATAATTGTAATTTAAGTTAGGCTTGGGATAATTTTTCATCATTTAGGATTATTTTCTAATTTTGAAAAAGCCAGTTTTAAAACATTTTGCTACCATTTCGTACTTAAATCTCATTAAGGTGTCAAAAATAGGGTAATGCCATTTAAGAGGGAGTGGATGAGGGTAGTGCTTTCGGGGTGGATGTAAGTGGTCCGCAAAATACCTCATTATTATTCCCCCGTGTTTTAGTAGAAATTGTATTTTTTTTGTTTATCTTTAGTGTAAATTCGAAATAGAGTGCATTAATTAATTCACTATAAACACCAAGCTGTTGACTTCAGAAACTAGAAAGGGTTTGAACTTTTCTATCTTCATTTTCCTTAATTTATCGTTTGACGCCAAGTCTGAAAACCAAACATCCGGTAAACCTGGAAGTTGATGTCAAATATAGGCAATATAAGAAGTAGAAAGAGATAAGCTCCAAAATTGAACAAGAATTGGAAACAGCAGAGATCTGCATAGAGAGAGGACATCAAGACAATTTGGAACGAAATAAAACCAAAAATAACGAGAATTCGAGAACAAGACATCGGATTCACAGTAAGCTGTCAGCAGCAAGAATGGATGATACAAGAAATCTTAAACCTTATGACAGAAAGATGGAAGAGAATACAAACACATAATGGAATCATTAAGAAAAATGTAGAGAGGCAAGAGAAAAGTGGATGTCGACAAAACGCCTAAATACAGAACAACTTCAAGAAAAATATGACATCTTTCTCAAGCATAAAAAATTTAGGAAGTGACAAGTCAATATAGAATGCCTCAAGCAACAATCTTAAGGGACAATAATAACGAACTAAATCTAAGCGTAGAAACCAAGCTTATGAGATGGCAGCAATATGTTAAAAAACACCTTTCGACGATGACAGACCTCACTTAACCACCACCGATAGATCACAAAGTAAATAGAAGATCTGGGCCGCAGCCAGAGGTGAAGTTGTTCGTGCAATAAGGGCACAGAAAGAGAATGCAAAAAAATCTAACTCCTCCCAATGCGATGACTATCGATTGATAAGTTATGTCCCACCCAATAAAAATTATCCTTAGAATCATCCACATGCTGTTCTACATAAAATTCGAACACCAAATGAACAACATTTAGTTTGGATTTTGAAATGGAATGGGCACAGCTGAAGCACAGCTTACCATAACACAGCTTATGGTAAACTGTGACCGAAGCTCTTTTTTTCTAAAAGTTTGGATCATCTGGAATGAAATTCAATAATATGAAATATATAAAACCTGTTTATATAAAATGGTGCAGTAGAAACAAAAGAGCCTTTTTTTAAAGTTCTTTGATATGATGACGATCATCTTTGCACGTTGCAGTTGATATACACATCTCAGACACATTCACCATTAACGTGGATGTGCCTCAGGGCGCAATACTTTCAACAACTCTGTTCCTCCTCTATATTAATGACCTGCTGACCGAAACCAATAATCCTGTTTACAGTTTTGCAGATGACAGTACCCTTGTCTCCCATTTTAGATCGGAAAAACCTTTACCAGCGACTAAGACATATTACCGCAGAGAGGAGCTGATTACAGCAATTAATCAAGATCTGGAGAGGGTTCGAACTTGGGGCGGCAGAAGTTTGGTCTAGTGCAGTGCAGCAAAAGCCCAAGCGACCACGTTTACCAAGAAAAGCAATACGCCCTGACATCATTATGGCAGGATCGGCCATTCCTCCATCCTCGTCAACAGGACTACTGGGTGTCTCGGCCAACAGCAATATAGTCTGGCATGAACACGTTGCTAATATCGCAAAGTCAGCCTCGTAACAAAAAATTGTATGCACCGCAGCAGCTGCTCTTGCCCTACAAAGCGCAAATAAGACCGTACTTAGAATATTGCTCACACATTTGGGGTGCAGCACCGAAGCACACCCTAAAGCTGCTGGATTCTATTCAGAAGAGAATTGTGCGTCTCGTCGGCGACCCGAAGTTGACCCGGGATCTGGATAGTCTGGAACACCGCAGACATGTGGTCGAGATATCCCTGTTCTACAGATATTTTCACGGCAGATATTTCCAGGATTTGGCTCCCCTCATCCCGCTCCTAGCATCGCCTGTCAGACAGTCACGAGAGACGGCAAGAGCGCAGTTGTTCGTTGTACAACTTGAAACACCTAGAACATCGCTTTACAAGGACTCCTTTGCCTGGCGCACTGCATCACTATGGAACTCACTCCCAGAACTTTTGTTTCCCCTCAAATTATAACCTACAGCTGTTCAAGAACGGTGTTAATCAACATCTCACACACTCTGCTCGTCGAGTGCCATAGGATCTCCCTTTAGTGTGTGTTATTGCCGTAAAAAAAATTGTTTAGATTTGCGGCTAAATTAAGAAACGAAATTGAAAATTTTCAACTTTTAACGCGAATGTTTTTAGGTTCTTCAGTAACCATTTAATATGCAAATTGCAAATACAAAGCTTTTGATTGTATTTTTATATTTGTTGTTTGCTGTTCCAAAAATATTAATTATTATTAATATTAAATTTTTCATGGATTTCTATGAAGTAACATTTCTATATTGTTGCAGGCGCTGTACATCTAAAATCAAACGTGATGCCAGCATTGTTTTCCTTAACATTGACGTTAATGCCATTTTTCATAAAAAAATTAGAATTTAATAATATATGTTTGAATCAGGAATTACATAAATATGGTGCGTTCCAAATATACAAACCATATTTTGTTTCTTAATATATTTAAATATAAAAAATATATTTTTGTATACGCGTTAATAAAGAATATTTTTTGCACAGTGGGATTAGATATATTAGTAATCAAATCATTAATAATTAATTAATTATAGTGTCCTAATGATGTATTTGAACTAAAGTTGAAAATTGCAAATACAACATTAAAAATTTGAATCAAATATTAAAAATTGAAAACTTATGTATTGAATTAAAATTATAAAAACTGCAAGTTAAAAATTAAACTTTAAATATAAACATTAAAAATTTAAAATAAGTTAGGAATGAAAATCAATCAATAATTAAAAATTAAATATTAAAATTCAAAAAGAAAGCGACAAAGGCTTTAAAGAGCATACGAATTCCAAAAAAGAAAATGAAAATGGACCATCCGTGACCCGTGACACTTTTCAACAATAACCGACACTAATCTTTTG
This sequence comes from Pissodes strobi, assembly GCA_016904865.1. Classification (NCBI taxonomy): domain Eukaryota; kingdom Metazoa; phylum Arthropoda; class Insecta; order Coleoptera; family Curculionidae; genus Pissodes; species Pissodes strobi. The sequence continues at coordinate 9,479 of JAEQML010062870.1, read as the reverse complement.
GCACATATTTTGTCATGTGGGCGACGCAACAAATTTATGAGTTGTTAAGGTTCTATCACTGTATTTAGACATCACTACACAACTAGCATTGTGGCAATAATAAAAAAAGAGAAAATGTCGTTCTTGCAGCACTATTCATTCATCATGGCAGACACGGCCGGTTACCGGAAGACGTTGAGGCAAGATCCTTGTGTCAGTGTCGTTTAGATTATTTGGTGTACCGGCCATTTATTGAAAAATGCACTACAAATTTACATTTTGAGAAACTAGACAGTCATGATTTTATTTGACTGAGACGTTCCGTTTGAAAACATTTGGCACTTTTAAAAAGTCACATTTCGATATAGGCACAGTTATACGGCCTATTTATTGGCCAGTGCTTCCTCCACCTGTACCGCACGAGATGACATCGCCATTTTATTTTGAAACAGGTTAATTAGTATTCATTTGGATTAGCTGCGGTACTTTTATATATTCCGAATTTACATTTTATCCAATATGATCGTTTTCCATTCATAAGAAGGTTCAGGTTTATGGAAGCATTAAGCCTGCCGCTCATTGAGCACAGGATAGCCTAGCATGTAACGTTACTGAACGAATGCGTTACCACATATTGCACGTAGTAACTTGCAGGGACTAGGCAGAGAAAAAATTTTGATCTGTCTCTGCGTAGTACTACAAATTATATTAAAGATTTTTTAAATACAATGGAGGTACTAAATGAAAGTGTAAAGGAAAATATGGTTTCAAATGGCTCTAGCCACAAAGATTACTTGAGTTTGAAGTATAAGAATAAGAAATGGGATCGAAGTACTGCTGAATTTAGTTATTCAAATGGTAATGGTCTTTTGAAACAATACAATATTTTCTATTTCCGAAACGGATTTAGAATCCATATGCTTTTATGGCACATGCATTTTATTCTTTGGTGTGCTGAACTAGGCTATGCTGCGCTCAATGTGTGGTGTGGTATGCAGATGCTGGTTGCCCACACAATTTGTCTATATTTCAAAATTTATATATGCGCTAATGGAGTTTCTTTTTTTTGATGCGCAGACATTTTTTCATTTAAAAAGGTTCGTTAGAGCAAATAGACAATACCAAGCCTATAGGCTGATGGCTTAGGAGCATAAACAAACATCCGTTGCACTTTGAATTCAATATGTAAATTTGTAGTGTAATATAGAAAATGGCGAAATAATTCCATTCCTAACAAAATCGTAGCGTGTAGTATAATTTGTCCGTTTTAATGTTGCCTTTTTGAGACTAAAACATTCTGCGAGCCTCTCAGTTTATTGTTATTGTGAAAGACTGGATAATTCTGTCCAGATAATGTTATAACTACCATAAATTATGATCGATTAAAGTATTCGCATGCCACATTTATAACATACTTAATAACCTGTTTGAACAGCACTAACTGCTTGAAATACCAGCACAACTTATACTTGCATGATTGGTATTGGTAATTGTAATTTACTACATCTAGATTAAGACTTTTAAGCGCTTAAGCCAATTTATAATGAACGGACGTAATTACTAAGATAATTATCAAGAATAATCATTTGACACTTTTGATAAAACATTATGTAACTCTATAGATCGATTAGGTGTCTATTTTTGATATTGTATATCTAGTTGTTTACAGGGTGATGCAGAATTCTGCAGATCCCAGTCGTGAACAGCGACTCAAAAATGTATACTCATAATACAACATTTCGACATTGGAATCGGTTTTTTCACATCACAAACATTTGGAACACATATTTAGCTCAAGGCTTGCGCATTCGCCACATAAATTGTATAATAATTTAAGTAGTATGTAGACCTAGGAATCATGATATTGAAATTCAATCTAGCCAGCTCAGAGCTCAACTTAACCACGGCTGGTGGCTGAATTTTACCATACAAAATGTTTTGCTTTGAAAAATGCTTTCAATTTGACAGCAATATATTTTGCATGGATGGGATCAACCACTTCGAGGTTCGGTACAATAATAATTGAACTTAATGTGTGCTTCCAGAGTCCGTTCACGTTCGATACGAGATAACCTAACTTTTTTGCAGTATATGAGGAATGATATTCTCCACAACAAAATCGCGTGCGATGTTGCTAGATATGATAATGGGTTCCCGTGCTGAACATCATTTTTTTCTTCTCAAAGTACTACAGATTTTAAACTCTGTAGTGCCCTATATATGCTCAATTGTTCAAATTTTCAAGATATATCAAAGGAATATAAAAGATTAAACTTTGAATCGTGAAAGGCCGAAATTTCGAACTACAAAAGATTGAAACTACAAAACTTCAATCACAGGAAATAAAAAATTTAATAAGGTCATAAGAGTTGACATTGAAAATGTTAAACACACTAATTTATTAAATTAAATAAGTATGCGAAGTGTGATAAATAGTTAAATATATTATCAATGTGTGATTACAATGTGACAATAATTTGACGAAGGAATTTTCCTAAACAATGAATATTAATTAGAGCGTCTAATGTAGAGACTCGTAAGAAATTGTTTAAAAGCCGATTTAGTTTGTTTTCTCACCATTGTTCTATGCTTTCTATCATTTGTATTTTTACCTTTTGAGATTATGCGTTTTATAGTTTCAATGTTTGACACCTTCCTTTGTAGTTTAGATTACTGAATAAATTGATATTTCTCTCCTTTTGTATTTGGTGTGTTTTAATTTGTGTATTTTTAATCTTTTTTTTCGACTTTTTGTTTTCTTTCTCCTTTTTCCGAAGTGTGATAAATAGTTAAGTGTATTCTATATCTAATATCTATAATTGCAATGCGAAAATAATTTGTCGAAGGAATTATATGAACAATTAATATTATTAAGAACGGCTAATATAGAGAGCGACAAGAAATTGTTTAAAAGTCCGTTTAGTTTGCTTTCTTTCCATTGTTCTATGCTTTCTAGCATTTTTATTTTTTTTTCCATTTGGGATTATATGTTTTATAGTTCAATGTTTGACACCTTCCTTTGTAGTTTCGATCACTGGATAAATCCATATTTCCCCTTTTATGTTTCGTGTTTTTCAATTTGGGTATTTTAAAAAAAAATTTCGACTTTTTGTTTTCTTTGTAATTTTTCCGAAGTGTGATAAATAGTTAAATATATTATCTATAATTGCAATGCGACAATAGTTTGACGAGGGAATTTTCCTAAACAATTAATATTATTTAGGACGTCTAGTATATAGAGACTGGCAAGAAAATGCTTAAAAGCCGGTTTAGTTTGCTTTCTCACATTCTCACCATTGTTCTATGCTTTCTACCATTTGTATTTTTACCTTTTGGGATTATATATTTTGTAGCTTCAATGTTCAGCACCTTTTTTGTAGTTCATCAGTCGATATTTCCGATTTTGTATTTCGTGTTTTTCAATTTGTATATTTTATTTTTTTTTTCGACTTTTTGTTTTCTTTCTTCTTTATGCGTGGTTTTATTCTTTATCGAGCATTTTTTAATTTCTATTTTTATTTATTTAATAAATACCTACATGTTAAATATCGTGATCATGTTATAATTTGTAGTAGTTCTTATAATGTGTTTAAAAAGTTAATTTTTTGTAAGTTTTCCAAAACAGAGTGTAAATAACTTTAGGGATAAATCCCTAAAGTTATTTATCGTATTCAAGACCTTAAATAGGAAAAGGAAAACGGTGATACTAAAAAAATTATAAATTTTAATTTTATTCAAAATATAGTCCTGCGTTTGCTTATAATGCTGATGAGTAATATTCAAAATATGGCCCTGCTTCAGTTTGGCTATATGCTAATCAGTTTTAGATTAGATAGGGCAACACCTCAGTTTGGTGTAATTATTCATCGGTATTTAAATGAAGTGTTTCCACAACGACGCATAAAATGCTAATGAGTGGCCTGCCCGTTGGTTGGATCTTACTGCCATTGTTAAATTTAAATTTTCCAACGCTTATAATTTGAAAATGGGCAGACTAAGTGAAGAAATATGTATATATATTTTTTTAAATATGAAGTAATATAGCATTTAAAAAATTACAATTGGTCTAAACTTGATGTTTGTAGGAATAGTTTTGCATTTTTGATAGGAAATTCAAACGAATTAGGAGCAAAGACAAAACTTATGTATTTACCATTTTTCGACATCATTTCAAATAACCCCTGTACGTGAGCGCTAAAATATACGGGAAATCCCTGTACTCCGCAAAAATAGATTTAATTGGCTTCAGTGGATTAGATGCAGTAACACGTGTTTTTCAAGATATTTTTGTGCAGACAATTGTCATCAAACAAACCACCAATTAAAATAAAGAATAATAAAATTAACAAAGTTATAATTTATTATGATGTTGCATTTTTGTGGCATTCTCTGGTCAGGATCTAGTTTTCGCGATCGACATGTACTCATGCTATTGATTCTTGCATTTATAAACTGCTCATCAATTGGAAAGAGAAATCCAATTTTTTTCGGTCGTTTCCAGAACGGCCCGGAAGCTAGTCGACCGGTTTTAATGTACTTTTCGGATATTGAAAAAGCGATACAAACAGTAAATGTTTTTTCAAGGCTCTATGCGTGAAATTGTCCTGCAATTTTAACAAAACATTATCAATTAGCTAAATGTTTATTAGAAAGAATTTTTTTAATGCAATTACGTGTTTTCGCGGTCATGTAATGCTCTATAAACAGTGCATAAACAGAGCTGTGCGAAAATGCAACAATTAATATCACGATTGAAAAGAACAAAGCATAATGATTAAGAGATATTGTTAAAAGTTGTAATTATCTATAGGCTATAATTACTCGGGGTTATTAGCATTAAAAATGCACAATAGTTATTATAAACTGTCGCTGCAATTAGAGAGATATTTATTCCCGTAGTTGCAAAATCGTGCGTGCGTCATTTTTAGAGAATACCAATTGTCTATACCACTATCGACTTATGGACCAAGAAAATGCAACTTAGAAAGTGAAAACCGGGCATTATTAAATACTGCCATATTTAGACGATATATCGAGTTACCTTCAATATCATTGGAATTAAGAATTGTTTCAATAATTTAATTATTTATTAAATAGTAAACATGTGGCTACTTAATGAATAGGTTTTCTAATATAACTTCCAAATTGTAATTTTGTCGTGTTTTTATTGCAAGGAAGGGTAATAAGCATTTGGATAGCACGAAAAAATAGCATACCCATATAAACTTACGTGACTTCCAAATCTAAAGATAACTGCGATTACCGGCTGATGCCCAAACCACAATTCTACAACCTTCAAAAGTCGTCCAGGTGCATATTTCCGAGTACTTCTTTTGTGCTGATTGAAGTGGAAAATCCATCCTCCTTATAAATTATTAATAGCCATGTTACAAGTACATTATTAGAATAACGATTTTAACATCAATTCTAAAATTGTGTTGTATCAATGTATCGATACCAAATAGCGATATTTCATCACTAGTAGTCGATATAGGGCAAGTCTAGCCATCTTCATTTTGATTTAATTTGAATTATCGATATCTCCTCTGGTATATTCCCTAAATGCCTATTATTAGGTAATTCACATTTTGTCTGCAGCAACTGGGATTTCCTGCAACTCTTCTCTCTTAAAAATGGTGTTATGCCTATTATCGACGTTTTGTTTTGGAAATTCGTACGTGCTTATAGATAATTAATAGAAACGTTTCAAGTATTAGAATAGTGATTCCCAATATCAATACTTGAGGTCTGTTGTATATATCGATACCAAGTTTTGCCATATTGTCATCACCAGTAGTCGATAGACAACATGTCTAGCAATCTTCATTCAGCCTTGAATGGAATTGTCGATCTAACTTTAGCATTTTTTGTCGATAACGCCACTATGCGGCCACAAGGGGCCAATCTGCGATACTGCGAGTTATCGACATTCTGTTTTTTCGCCCGGATTCCTCATCCATGTGCGTATTTTCGAGTACTTGTTTTATGATAATTGAAGTTGAAAATCCAACGTGCTTATAGATCATTAATAGGAATGCTCCAAGTATTAGAATAGTGATTGCAACGTTTATATTTGAAGTCTTCCATATATCGATACCTAACAAGTTCTGCTATATTGTCATCACTAGTAGTCGGTAGCGATCATGTCTAGCAATCTTTGCTTTGCTTTGAATAATTTTCATTATCTAGCGCTACAACCCTGGGTGTGTCTTGGCGACTGTTCTACTTTTTTCTAATGGATACGATCTATCAATCTATGGTCAAAAAGGGATAGTCATTTTTTGGAGGTCTGATTTAATGTTGTCTCTCCAACGCATTCTGGGACGTCCGAGTGGTCTTTTTCCCGTTGGAATCTCTTCCCACACCAGTCGCTTATCATGAAGCCTGTGTACGTGATGTGATCTTAGTCGTTGGGACTTAATCTCGGGGACAATATCGTTATCGTTGTAAAGCTCTTGCACTTCGGCATTAGTTCTAATGTGAAACGGATTTGTGATCGGATCGTGATGGGGTCCAAAGATTTTTCTGAGGATTTTCGTTCAAAACGTCTAAGCTTTTTTTCATTTTCTTTGGTCATTGTCCACGTTCCGCATCAACATGTTATATGGCCTGCCAGCGGTCTTATAGATTTTAATTTTTCAATCAATCATCAGTTTATACATGCTGTCCTAAAGCTACTAGACTAGCAATAATCTACTGCACACATTGGGTTTAGCCCTTACCTGGGCCATGTGGGCTCAATGGAGCCACGCAACGCAACGTGCCAAATGACCCTTGCGGGTCGATGTGGTTGCCTTTCTAGCAGGTTCGTGACGCTGCCTTAGTTAGTTTAAACTTACGTAGCAACATCCCTATTAATTTAATTTTTGATGTTCTTGTTAGGTTTTTTGATTTCATAAGTTCGTATAGGCAACGGTTTGCAGATTCAATTCTGCCCTTGATTTCCTCAGTAACGTCGTTATCAGCAGTGATTGTAGCTCCAAGGTATTTGAAACGTTCTACCCTTTCAAAATTAAAAGAATTGACTGTGACGTTTTGCCCTATTCTATGTCTGTGTCCCATTCTGTTTATACACATGTATTTGGTTTTTTCTTCGTTGAGTTTTAGTCCCACTTCACATGTTGTTTTTTTCGATCTTGTTGAAGATGTATTTTACGGTTACGATGAAGTCTCCAATGAGATCGATATGATCTGCGTATGCTAATAATAGTTTGGAACCTTTGGTTGTTAGCAATTTGGTTTTTATTTCAGCTGATCTCACGGCTTTGTCTAAGACGAGATTAAAGAGTAACGGTGAAAGGGCGTCGCCTTGCTTAAACCCACTGTGTATTTCGAAACTACTGGATAGACTGTTATTTACTGGTACTTTCGATACTCAACCCTCCATACACACTTTGGTCATCTGAATGAGCTTTTTGGTATTGAGAATTCTGCCATCGCATCCCAGACTTGACTTCTCTCTATGCTATCATATGCCTGCCGAAAATTTATGAACAGGTTATGCACTATTATGCTCCCGTCCTTTTTTTAGGAGCTGCCTCAGTGTAAAGAGTTGGTCTATTGTTGACCTGTTTGTCTTAAGTCCGGCTTGGTATTCTCCCAGAAGATTTTCTGCATATGGGTTAATCTACAGCTTTATATGTAGTGTTTATTAGTGGGATTCCTCTATAGTTGGAGCATTTTGACTTGTCCCCTTTTTTGTGGATTGACACTGATGCCTTCTTTCCACCGTGCTGGTATTTTTTCGTCTCGCCATATAAGAGTTATTAGTCGGTCTCCTCCATATTTTAGAAATTTGGTAGGTATCTCGTCCGAGCCAGGTGCCTTGGCGTTCTTTAGTTTATTCAATGCCTTTTCGGTTTCCTTGAAGGAGGGTTCTTTAACTGGTAGGTCCACTGTGCTGTATGTTTCTTCTTTGTGGGGTTCTTCCAGTTTTACGTTTAGAAGGTCTTTGAAATATTCTTTCCATTTTTCAATTAGTTCTTCGTCATTTAGAATCATGTGGCCTTGATTGTTTTTCAGTGTTGGTATGGATCTGGGCTTAAAACCTCTCTTCTCCAAAGAAATTGCTCTGTAGAACTCTCTGGAGCCCGGTTTGGGACGATCTCTTTCCATTGCTTCGTACTTCTGTCGTTCATATCTTCTTTTCTTAGCTCTTATTAGTTTTCTTGTTTCTTTTCGGCAATTTGCATATTTCTCTCTACTTTCGTTTGTTTGTAGTTGTATCATTCTCTTTCTTACTGTTTGTCTTTTTCTTAGTTGTTTTTGGCATTCTTCTTCAAACCATGTTTTTTTTTCAATTTCGCTACTTTCTATTTCAGAGTTCAGTGTTTGTTTGAGTTCTTCTCTATATTGTTGTTTTTTCCCATTTTGCAGTTCGTCCATGCTCCATTGTGGGGTTGACTTGGTTTTGTTGTATTTGTGTGTATATTCAAATTCTGACTTTTTCTCGGACTATCCCGTGTCCCACTCTATTCTTCTGAGGCTTCTTACATCCTAAATGTTGCTCCCGTCACCAGCATCTGTAATAATATGGTCGATCTGGGATGTGGTCATTCGAGATCCAGGTCTGTTTGTGAATGTCCTTCTGTGGGAACATGGTTGACTTTATCAGCATATTATTGGATGCACCTGTTCCTATAAGTCTTTGACCGTTATCATTGGATACATTATGGAGGCTGTGTTTGCCTATTGTTGGAGTTAGGTTAGGCTCTTTGCCTATCTTGGCGTTAAAGTATCTACAAAGTAGTAGCATGTCTTGTTTGGGCATTGTACCTATAGTTTTTTCTAGGGCTTCGTAGAAGACATCTTTGGTAGCTTCATCCTTCTCTTCGGTTGGTGCATGTGCTGAGATGATCGAGATGTTGTACCATTGTCCTTTGAATCTGATGTAGCATGTACTCTGAACCAAATCTTCTCTGATCACAAAGCCCATTCCAAATTCGTGCTTTCCGTTTTCGCTATCGCTAAAGATTGGCAGATTTGCTTATCTTTATATTTCCGTTTTCGGGCCACCTTATTTCTTGAACTGCTGTTATGTCCATTCCTATGTTTTCGAGTTGTTGCACAGCGTTTGTAGAGGCTCCGGGTCTGTACCAGCTTTGGATGTTCCAAGTTCCTTTTCCATTGCGTTTGTCGTTTGTTACTTTTATCCGTCCGAATCCGAGGCAAAGTTGCAGTTTTCATAACTGGGTTCTTTTGACGAGGTTGGGTAGTTAGCACCCCGCTCAACCTTCCTCCTTTATCCGGGCTTGGGACCGGCACCGCCACCCAACAGACTACTCTGAATGGAATTGTCGATCTAGCTTTTAATGCCACTTATACGTTGGCGAATAATATTTCTGACGTTCTCTCTAAAAAATTTCTGCAACTCCTCTGCAAAAAAGTTGGGCACTTTTTCTTTTGAAGAAGGTGGTCAATTTGGGATACTGCGAGTTATCGACGTTTTGTTTCTGCTTATGCTTATGAGTAATTAATAGGAATGTTTCAAATATTAGAAT
>JAEQML010062869.1:0-23816 GCA_016904865.1 Pissodes strobi | reverse complement strand
ATTTCATGTTTTCTTGTGTAGAATCATCCCTGAAATTAATCGGAAGGTATTTCCGGCCACCTCGTATGCAATTATTACAATTTTATATCAATTACTGAGGCAGGTAAGCTTTGCCCTGATTGATCTTCTTCATTTGTATGATACTCTAAGAATGAAACAATTGGTTTAAAGTAACTGAAATATGAAATGAATACGTTTGATTGAAATTATTTGCTACGTATATAAAAAAGATCCGTCAATCTTCCTTCAATACCAAGGCTATAGCCATCGATATATAAAGTTTGCCTCGAAAACTCCGACAAAATCGGCAAAAACCTCGGCTTATCGATTCAAAAATGTCGAATTATCTGATCCTGACCCATTTTCCTAGCTTCAAATCATTTTAAAGATGTCAAGCTAATAAGTCTGCATATTTATTTACCGCAATGACCATACTGATGAAATTCTACCGGAAAATCTGCCATAAACCTCGACCAAAACCTGCTCCTAATCGCCAAAAATTTCAAAATTTTCCTATCCTGGCCCATTTTTCTAACATCAAACTGTTTTCAATGAGAGTTTAGGCAATTACATGTATAAATCAACGATGTTAACCTAAGCGTCACGTCGAAATGTTAGAAGACGTACCTATTCCTTCAAATTTCTTATAATGAATCAAAAGCAAAGCTATTTATTCAGACTAGCAAAATTGTCGAAAGATTGAAAACTTTGGAAATTTTTTGCAATTTTCTGCATGTTTCAATTTAACTTAGATTTTCTAGTATTTCCCGATTTCGTACGGAAAATTCTTACAAAACTTTTTTATAGCAGAGATATCGAGGCTTACGAATCGTAGATTTCTTAAAAAATAGCAATGCGTTGTATGGTGCTTAAAGTAATTTTTTCAAATAAAAGATAAAATAAAAATACCAATTTGGCATTTTCAATCGTATCAATTCGATATTTTGATATGTTGTACTCCTAACCCCCCTCTTTAATGCACGAAGGTTTGTTTGCTCCAAATTGTTCCACTTTCTAGTAATAAAATATAATCTGGTGACGTATCGTGTCAAAACTCGAAATGGCAAGATGTTTAAATTCAACTAGCTTATCCTGTATAAAAGGCATATCAAAATGTCATCTCGGTTTTTTCGATCTTCGCGACTTTTTTGGCACTAAAACGACCCAAAATGACCCATTTCTCAAAAATATTGTCACGACCTGTAAGACGTGCGCCTTGGTTGGCGTGAAGGTTATGTAGCTTAGATTCTGGATCTGATCTACTTCAGGTGAGAAGAGATGATAAAGAAGACACTTCAGTTAGAAACAATAACAATATGGTCAAAGACTTGATAAATTTACACTCTACCCGATTACTAAGGTGCGCATGTCTTATCGATTCAGACATAATTTTGAATTGTTTATAGGTCTTTGGTCACTGTTTTATAATATAGTTTGTTCAAGAGTTTTGTGTTTATGGTTAGTTGTGACTTATCTTCGCTGATTTCACGCACATGTGCGCTACGAAACTCGGGTTTAACTAGAAAATGAGATTGCAGGGTAGGGCCTTACTCACATGTGTTATCATGTATCAAAGAAAAAGTTTCTAAATTCGGACATTTGGCGTAATAATTCGGAAACACAAAATCGGATCGCCAAAAACAATTAACAGTCGGCTCCCGAAAACTTCACTTTTAGCGGATTTCGAGAAAAATTGCTACATAAAAAATAACTGGTTGAATCGTTTACAGGGCACAGTGCCAGTATAGGAACGAGGCTGACTTGGCTTGACCGCAGTCTACTCGAGACGATTTTAGCAGAATGAACGTTACATAGCCGAACCTAACGAGTGACGGCATTCACTTTTCAAGAAAAAGTGTGTTGAATGCGACAAGAAAAGTGTTCCCTAAAAAAATATTGTGTTCACTAGAACGGCGCAGGTTATATAAAAAGTCGGAAGTTTAGTTAAATGAGTCAAGAAAGTGAAAAATATCGTTACTAAAGTTTATTATCCAGGGTAAAATTAGAATAGACGCCTGAAGTAAGAAGCCACCTTAATTCCTTAATAAAGAGCAAAAGAAGAGGATGTAGTTGTAAGATCATCATATCACATAGTCACTACTAAAGGCTAAGGAAATAAACCCGAATAACTTTTATAAGTGCACTCTACCGAAGAAAACCCACTAACCCAAACTGCCGTCCTTCGAGCTGCCAGCACCTCACTGCAGCTGGCTTGCCAGTTTCCTTAAGAACCAATATCTGCACGTTGCAATTGATTGACACATCACAGGGCGCAATACTTTCACCAACTCTGTTTCTCATCTAGATCAATGATATGCTAACCGCAACCAATAATCCTGTTTAGAGTTTTGCAGATGACAGTACCCTTGTCTCAAAATTTAGATCAGAAAAACCATTACCAGCGACTGAGACTTATCACTGCAGACATGAGCAGATTACAACAATTAATCAAGATCTGGAGAAAGTTCGAACTTACGGCGACAGGAATTTAATCCATTTTAATGCTGCAAAACTCAAGCAGCCACGTTTACCAAGAAAGCCAATACGGCGTGCTCTGATATCATTATGACAGGATCGACCATTGCTTCATCCAGGACCGGACCCAGTGATGTGGGGGCTCGGGGCAAAGAAAAAAGTGGAAGCCCTTTCAATTAGTTAGTATCTATTGATAATTTTATTTTTACATATGAGAAACAAATTTCCACTATTAGAATACATATTTTTTGTCATTTTTTGAAAATCATTATTGCAGTTGATAGTTTAGTACATTTAAGTTAATGACATCTTACAAAAAGAAGTAAACAACTAATTACAAACGCAGTGTATTAAATTTTCATTTTTGTCTTTTATTCAACTGTACGAGGACTGTGTGAATACTCTGAGTTTCTTCAGACTACTAAAGTTGATCACAAAGACCAAAAACTAAAGCTTCAAACACAAACTAAGAGCTCTCTGTTCTATTTTATTTTATTACTTTATACAAATGCAGTCATTGTGTATATTTAAGTTATACCTCTTCGGCACTCTTCTTTCCGCGTCGATTTGTTTTTGAAACATGCTTCAAATAATTCTTACATAAATAAAATAAAATATTCCAACAAATGACTAAGAAGAAGGAGAACTAAGAACGAAGTCAGTGAGAAAACCGTGTGAAGAATTGAATCTAGATTTTAGATTCCATCACTGATATAAATTTTATACAGAATGAAAATATCCCTTGTTTGGATATATACTTAGTTGCTCATTAATTTCTTATAAACGGAAAGTTTTATTGTTATAAAATTTTTGAATCCAAGGTTTGTGGAGTCGCTCAATTTGTGGGGGCGCTTCGGTTGCCCTTGCCTTAATTCCGGCCCTGCCTTCATCCTCGTCAATTGGACTACTGGGTGTCTCGATCAACAGCAATATGTCATGGTATGACTACGTTGCTAACATCGCAAAGTCAGTCTCGCAGAAGCTTGGCGCGCTATTTCGCAACAAAAAACTATATACACTGCAGCAGCTACTCTTGCTCTGCAAAGCGCAAATAAGACCCTGCTTAAAGTATTGCTCACACATCTGAGGTGTCTTACCTAAGAACATCCTAAAGCTGTTGAATTTCATTCAGCGTCTCGTCGGCGACCCGGAGTTAACCCTAAATCTGGATAGTCTTGAACACCGCAGACATGTGGCCGAGATTTGTCTGTTTTATAGATATTTTCACGGTAGGTGTTCCCAGGATTTGTCCCGTAACATCCCGCCCCCAGCAGCTACTTTCAGACAGTCACGGCAGACGTCTAGAGCGCAGCCGTTCGTCATACAACTGAAAACACCTAGAACATCGCTTTAAAAAGACTCCTTTGTCTGGCGCATTGCATCACTGTGGAACTCACTTCCAGGACACCTGTTTCCTCCTAATTACAACTTACAACTGTTTAAGAACCATGTCAATCAACATCTTCGCACACAAAACGTTCGTCGAGTGCCATAGCATCTCCTTTTATTGTGTGTGCAACTGCCATAAAAAATAGAAATAAAGACCTATATTAAAAACAATGCTGGAATTCGAACAATTATTAAAAGTAATTAAGCCTACAAACTCTCTCATATTATGATTCTCTCCAAAAACAATCAAGGGTATCTGTGTTGAAAATGCTGACGTCTTCAACCGCCGGCGCCGGCGCTGAAATTGTTCCATGAAGGATCTGCTTTGAAAAACCAACTTTATTCTCCACAGCACATGCCCTTCAGCTACCGAGGGCGACCATGCCTTTTGAGGCCTAAAATATCTAGTCCTTGGTTTTGCCAGAATAGTCGCAGAACTCCTTCGAAAGACATGCCCGGTAAATGATGACTGATCTGGCAAGTTTAGGCCTTTTGCAATTTTACTAGGTCAACTGTCAATTGTATTTCTTCTCACAACCTGGTTCGTAACTTTTCTGTTGCGCTTTGCCTGGAACAAATGACGTGACGACGCATTTTCTGATCGTAGTGCTTGGTACTTTTTGTAAAATTGTAAATGGTTGATCGACTCGTTTTCTTGATTTGTAACTGTAAATGTGCGTTTTACAGAAGTTATCATGTAAGGAATAATTTATTATAATATACACGCTCTTGCTATTTAAAATATCACAGCTACTTTAATATTAAAATTTACTCATCATCAAGAAATTATTTTAAAAATACTTGCGTGCCATGTCTGTCAAAAACTTTTGAATTTTTCCCTTTGTGTCTCGTATTTCTCCTTGTTAGGAAAGCAATTTAAGGAAAATTTTTAAATATTCAAAGTTTTCATCAAAAATATTGTAGCTTTAAAGATAATTTAGAGTCTCCTTTCTCTTTACAAAATAGGCATAATATATTCAGTGATTTCTTCCACACGGCCTTCAGTACACCAACGCATAAACTGCCGGAAGGTCTTATCATACCGTTCCCTGGATTCATCGGGAACTAAAGATGCACATCCCAGACTCGACGTATTTTCTAACTTAATATTATTAAATTCTTGCTCTATTGCAGCTATTCGGTATAGTTTACGTTTATAATATTATTATTATTGTATCAATTTTTAATTATTTTTATGAATTTACCAAGGAATTTATTCATTCTTCGAAGTGTTTGAATATGCAAAAAATCGTTTAAGCATCACGATCAGTAAGTTATTGCTGGTTTGGAATGTTTTGGACGTTTTAACTTCGTCTCGACCTCTAAATACATCCTCATCCAGTAAGGAATACTTACTGACTTTAATACTTAATATGCTATAATGTCACGTTACTGTCAAACGCTCGTGACCAATTATTAAAAATTTTACGTAATAAACTTACCGTTCAGCTAAACGGTAAGTTAAAAGTTTTACCGTGCGTTATTCCTAGCAAGTAGCAAATACAACCTACCATTCTAAAAATAGTTAAGGTTGAAAATAACATGTTCGTAAAAAAATGTGTTTTCCGCATAATTGATAGCGTTATGACGCATGTGGCATTAACACTGTTATTTAATATGAAATATGAAAACTTCGACAAGTAAATAGCTCTGTTTCTTTCTGGAAGAATGGTTGAATTGATCAATGTATATTCATGACAGTTCAAGTCTAAAATTAGACATAGTTTTTATGTTCGGTTTTGTTTGTCATGTTGATTTACTATTTGCTGATTGGAAAATAGGCTTACATTTTTTATGAGATGATGAAAATTATTAGTGATGAACCAACAAAAACATTGATTATATTTGTATTCCTACTTAACTACATTGTTCTCATATTTACTGGGAAGTGTTAAATACGGAAGTTGTAGGGAATAATAAATATAGTGTAAGTAGTGTCTATAGGAAGTGTGGTCAGCTAGAGTTAGAAATGGATTATTGTTAATCACCCGTAGGTCATAGAGTTTTGGAACTCTGGAAAAATGTCTTGCCTGGCTTTAAGTAGCATACCATATATTCGCATATACAATGTATGACAAAAGCCTGGAACGCTTTAAATATCTTAAATACAGTTTCTCCGGAATAACTGAAACTCGGTATCGGTATGTAAGAATTTATGGCGGAGCTGCTGGTGGCATTCATTTAAAATGTTGCCAAGTTTACAGTTTTTCAGCAATTCATACACATTTTTTTAATGGGAGACACTGTATATTATTCAACATAAAGATGCATAAAGCAACTTTGATTTTAGGCACTTATAGTTTAAACCCATACGTTTTTTTTATATTTGCACTCGAAATATGAACATTTAATGAAACATTATTGTGAGTTAATTATTTAGGCTTACATATTAAAAACAGGTGAAAAAAATTTAAATAGATGCATTTCATTTACTTCTTGACAGTATGCTAAATAATGCGGGAAAATATTCAAAATATCAAGTAGTGAGAATATTATGTTTTTCACAATTCATCGGCACTCAACTTCGATTCTTTATTTTAGCTCTTCTATATTATTTGGCTTGGTCTTATATACAACATTAAATTCCTTCACAAGAAATAATCGAGATGAGTTAGATCTGGTGATCGATGTGGCCATTTAATTATATCCCAGTCCATCTTTCAAAAAATACTTCGTTCAGATAATCCTGTACTTGTCTGACTTAATGTAGTAGTGCAATGTTTTGTTGCAGCTATACTTTGCTATTTTGTACTGCAACGTCGTCTATATTTTATTTATATTCAGTTTTAATTTACTTTAATGAAACTAAATAAGCCTTTGCCCTTTGATATCAACCCAAATATTCATTTTTGCGGGAATTGGATGTGCTCTTCCGGAACCCAATCTGGATGTTCTCTTGGTCAATTACAACACTTATGTCAATTAACATTTCCATTAAGACAAAATATCGACACATCGGAAAACATTATTTGGTTAATAAAATTTGAATTAATTACACCCCTCCATCACCTCCTCACAGACTTCTAGATGCCTCTCATAGTCATACTCGGAGAGTTCTTAAACGAGTTTAATTTTATATGGATGGAACTTCTCATTCTTAAATAGCCGATCTACAAACTAATGCGATGTATTGATATCCAGGCCAATAATTTGGATAAAAAGATGTAGATTTTGGTCTATGCACTATCTTAAAATTTTATCGCCGCTTATCGCAGTTTTTGGATGCTTAGATGGTGAAACGTCTATTTTTCAACGACCGCTTATGAAAATGAGAAATATGCATAGTTAGAAAGTGTATGTTGAAAAATTTTATTTGTTGAAAAGTAATTTCAACAGGACTCTATTTGAATAAATGGCGGATACTGTCAGTTTGATATCATATTTGATTTGACAGTTTGACAGATGTGGATGACGGAACGAGTCTTGTGTGGATTTCAACATGCGTGCGGTCGTAGGCTAACATCTCACGCTAGATAACTTCCTCGTTTGAAAACTAGTACTATCCACACTTGTTATGTAATATACTATTAGATGGCCCGATGCGTTGTATTTCTTCAATTACTGGAACCTGATGTTATTAATATTTTGCAACAAGCAAATTTTATAGGCGACGTAACTTTGGAATAAGCGAAGACGTAACAACCCTGCAAGGCGAGTGGCGCGCGGCAGTTAGTAGTGGAGAGTCATGAAGTTATCTGTAGATATGTTCTATATTGTTGTGGAGGATTCATGTTTACCTTACAAATGTGTGCCTGTTGCTCCACTTATTCATAAATTAGACTCTGGCTCTAGGGTGTAAACAGCACAAGTGCTAGTTTAGTAACCCTAACGAAGCTGAAAAAAACTAAAGCAAACTGGAAAAACGGTCGACGTTTCGAGGAACAAATCTACCTCCCTTGTCAAGAACAAACACATCTAAAAATGAAAATGGTTAGTAAATACAATAAAACAGTAAAAAGCTCTTGCAAAATTGTCAGGTTTTGAATTGAATTGAATTGACTTTGACAAGATGTCATATTTTTCTTGAAACACTAAACCTATTAAAACATAGAAATAATGTCTTATAAAAACTTTGTTCAATGTCAGTAACACAAATTTCCAACGCTTGTTTATATAATTATATTAGTTTCCTGAGATAAGCAGTTCTTATGATAGTTAAACCCAAATATCAAAATGTGGTTAAGTTTAGACGTTAAGTACCTAATATCAAAGTTGTTTAGAATTCTCAGAGGAATTATTTCTTTGAATAATATATAGGTTGATTTAATTAATTGCGGAAAGACTGTAAACTTGGCAACTATGCAAATGCCACTAACAGTCCCACCATAAGGTTTTTCAAACAGATATCGAATTTTATCTAAGTCGGAGAAACGGTATTTAAGATATTTAAGGCGTTCCACATTTTAGTTTCTCACTGCATAAATTCAATGGGTTTCGAAATATTACTGGCCTAAAGGGGCACATTAGGCGTCAATAATCTGGGGAAATTGACTCAACCCAAAAATGAATTGCAATTTCTAATTCTAATTTTGGGTAATAAACTGACTTCTACTTGCGGATTAGCCAAATACAATCAAAAAATGTATTGCTTCTCTAAGTTGGTGTCAGCGGATACATTTTTTAAATCTAATGAATTCCTTAGATCCCTGATTATGTATCATCATGTATCATATTTTTATATGGTCTGCATACGAAGAGGTGAGATTTAATGCTAATATCTCACATAATTTGAAAGAAGTATTGATTTAAGTATTTAATAAATTTAAGCTAAACTGATGCGATGTATACGTAATTAAATAAAAGAAACCGTTATCATCAAATATCTCTAGAAGCATGAAGTTGACCTTGGATATAAAGTAACACTTGTTTTTTTTACAGTACCACCAGAGAGGATACACATTTATGATGAAAAACGGATAGACAAACAAGTTGTATTAGGACCTTATAATGAAGGATCTGATGTCAACCTTCTTTGCGAAGTAAAAGGAGGTAAGTTACGTACTAGTTAATGTTTCTTTTTAATGGCTTTTTTTATTAATAATAATAAAAATAATAATAATAATTCTTTTTTGCAAAAAAAAATCACAATTTGTAGAAAAAGCTTGAGTACAAACATACAAAACATATAAAAACAAAAATAGAATCATACAATGAAAAGAAAAAGTGAAACGAAACTATACAAAACCTTATACAATTGTGCAATTTGTACATGATCAAAATTTCCTAAAATATTATATATAATATTAAATATCAAAATGTTTAACCATTTAAGCATCAAATATTAAACACTAAACGCCAGACATTAAACCAGTGTGTAAGGTATTAAATATAAGGCCCTCTCCAGTAAGTATGACCTCAAAGCTCTGCGGAATGCGGGAAAAGATGTTATTGACTACATTTCAAATGGCAGATAATTGTGCATTTTTTGCATTGTACAGTATAGAGCTTTTAACTAACTCTGATCGTGGGGTTGGCAGATAAAGGTTATGCTCCTTATTCCTAAGAGAATAGTTGTGAGATGGCCTTTCTGGAATAGCAGATACGTGCTTGCGTATTAAGCAAACGGATTCAAATATTTTAGATCTTTTAAAGAAATACTGGCAGTGAGTTTTACTGTTTAATCTTAATGAGTATCGAACAGCTCTCTTTTTTAGTTTGAAAATACGCTCAAATTGAGTCGCAAAACACGTACCCCTGAATGCAAAGGCGTATCGGTGTTGCGACTCAAAAAGGGCATAATAGACTGTTCTAGGTTAGGCTGCCTGGAAACCGTTCTTAGCGCAAAACAGGCTAAACTTAATTTTTTTGATAAGGCATCGATGTGCAAGTCCGACTTTAAATGGTTGTTCACAACAAGCCCCAAGAATTTCACAGATTCAACGACGTCAATAGTGGTGTTAGAACCTATATTACAAAACTTTAATTTTAGAACCGTTGAGGCACAGGAGATTTGATTCGCACCATGATATAATGGTGATTAAGTCACTAGATACAGTTTTGTGAAGCGCCGTAATATCCGGGCTGCTCCAAGTGAAACTAGTATCGTCTGCAAGAGACTTTACCGCTAATATACAGACAAGCAATGTCGTTGATAAACAGCAGAGACTAAATAGGGCCTAGTACTGAATCCTGGGGTAGCCCAAAATCTATTGGCACGCAAGAAGGCATCGACGTATCAACCCATACAAGCTGATGTCTGTTGTTAAGATACGACTTAAACCATTCTAGAGGCACTGCTCTGAATCGGTAGTACTGCAATTTGTTAATTAAGATATTATGATTTACACAATCGAAAGCTTTAGAGACATCACAAAAAATTCTAGAGTGATGGTTGTTCAGGTTGGAGTATACATAATTAAAGAGGAAAAACATAGCATCATTTGTTCATTTGTTATTTAAAAATCCAAATTGAGGAGTAGTAAATATTTTATATTTACAGAGAAAAGATAGAAGCCTTTTCTGATAATGTGGGAAGGAGTGCAATTTGGCGATAGTTCGAAGCTTGGCCTTTATCTCCCCCTTTATGCAAAGGAATAATTATTGCCGTCTTAGGGCAGTTTGGAAAAACCCCATTTTGGAATGACTTGTTAAATTGTAGTAAAATGATTTAAGGTGCATTCCGGCAGGTTTAGGAACATTCTGAATATGTAAGTCCATCAGTCCCAGATGAGGGTTTGTTTTTAACGTCTTTAATTGTACTGCCAAGCTCAGCTAGTGCTACTCACAGGTATCAAGAAGAAACTGTGTAAATTCACATTAGCTTTAGAGAGATATGAGAGTGGATCATGAGAAAGAGTTATGGTGTTCATTAAATCTTTAGCCACATTTACAAAGTAGTTGTTTAGGTTCTCAGGAGAATTAGCGGTTGTGCTAGGCGAAGAAGTCTTATTCCTTAAGTCATTCACAATAGACCATGATTCTTTAGCAACGTTACCGGATTTAGCCAGCCTCTCATTATAATAAATGTCCTTGGCAGCTTTCATGTGATGTAACAAGCTTTTTCTCCGTCGCAAAGAAAGCAATTTAAACGTTTTGCCTCGAAAGACTATTGAATCAATAAATGTTCTTGTTACATGTCATTAAAGAAAACATATTAATATATTTTATAAAAGTTTTATGTGTAATGTTGTTTCAAGACTTAAAATTTTGAAACAGATAAGGCACTACGCATTTCTACGAATATAAATGAAGGGGCTATGATCCTCGATAATGCAAATTATTATTCATATAGTCCCGTGGAAGCTTCCCTTTCTCAATTCCTATTTTAATTCTTAGATGTAATAATATTTTTCGTGACGAAAGAAAAATAAAAGGGGTACTCATGTTGATCGACTTAATAAGGTGACTGAACAGTGTGATTGCATTTTATATTAAAGACTGTTTGCCTAAAAATCAATTATGTTGAGGTTTCGGAAAGATGCACTACACCACAGTTTTATCCAAACTACCGAAAGATAATTCATACACTTGACGAACGTTTCGCTAACTATCATCAGTTTATAATTCATACTATTTTATCTACAACCTTTTAATAAGAGACACATCAAATTTATGATAATAAGATGATTATGCTATACATAATATAACAGGTACAGTCACAATTACTCATAAAACAACAGGTTTAATTATGAATTTATCATAGGCAATCCGAGAACCGCAACCATGGAGCCGAGAAATATCAACATATTTATGTATTGACTTTTCGATTGACGTAAATCTTAAAATTTTACCTTCAAGTTAAGGAATTTTTGTACTTAAGGATTGTTCTAGATAAAGTATAATCTCTGGCTCACATAATATAATGAATCATAATACACTCTGATGATTAGGGCCTACATTATGTGCTCGTTAAATAATATACTATTTTTAAATTAAATTCAATACTCTCCTGATGATGCTAACATTGTTAGTGAAATGCTGAGGTGCGCAAATTGCGTTTCGGTATTGTGCATACAACTATGTTGTACTAAAAATCAGCACAAATTATTTTAAAACATTGAAAAAAAATCTACCTGTCAAATAAATCGAAAGTATGTTCGGAGATATCCGAAAAAAAACAAAATTTTGGGAAACCGTTTTATTTTTTCCTGGGCTTATTTAAAAACGGATTTCAAATTGAATTGCACTTTTGCATTGCCACTGTTTCAGCTCTATCCAATGGTCGGATTCCACGTTTCGTCTTCAAGAAGTTATCATCAACTTTCTTTTTGAATACGGACTTTAATTTTTTATGGTTTTTCACGTGTTATTGACGTTATTAATATGAATATGTGTTTATTTTTTTATTTTCTTTTTGAAATTAGTCATTTCGCTTTGGCGTAATTTTAAATAGTTTAAGTTACTTTTAAAGATTTTATATTCTTTAAAAATATTTTATTTTGCTTTTTGTGTTAAATAGAAAATTGAAGCCTGTATTTTTAATAAATACAAAAAATAGTAAAATTAAATAACCAAATTGGTTTATTTTTTACTTCAAAGCAAAAGAAATAATAAAAAAAAATAAATTAATTAAAGTTTTAAAAAAATAATAAAATATATTCATATTTATAACGCTAATATCATCTGAAAAATGATAAAAAAAACTAAAGTTCCTATTTAAAAAAAGAACGTTGATGATGACTCTTTGAAAATGAAACGTCGGATTCCAAACTGGATACCACCATTAGATAGAGCGGAAAAAGTCGCAATGCAAAAGTGCAATTCAATTTGAAATCCGTTTTTAAATAAGCTCAGGAAAAAAACGATTTTTAAATTTTTCAGTTTTTCCCGGATATCTCTGGAAGCACTCGGAATTTTAAAGCTTTCTAAACGGCATATTGTTAGGCACCTAAATGCACAATTTTGCGTTAATTTGGCCGACACTGTATCTCTTACGGTTTTCTAGTTCCCCAAGATAGAGTCGAATTCGACCCACTCTGTACCTGTAATATTTTTCATTGTGCAACTTCTACCAAAATTGTGCCTATTTGCTTAAAATGCCTAACTAAAATATAAATTAGTTAACCCAGTTTATTTGTTATTGATAAACAATTAGGCGGTGGCGGTGATGCTCTTTAAAACAACGCCATCGTGTGGAATAATGCAGCACCGGGTGGCGCGGCGGCGGCCGTTTGGTCTGAATGTGTCGGTATTGAACGTTTTATAAATACATTTTGTGAAACATAACATAAGTTTTTTATTTCTTATAAATTTTATGGTTCTCAAAAACATAGAAAATCCCTTAAATTTTTGCCTCCTCGTAAGTGCGCGGCAGTATAGTAAATCAGCCCAGGTGCATATACAAGAGGTTTAACTACAGAGTTTTTATATTTTTAATTTAGTAATTTGTGAAAAATTTCAGTTTTGATGAAATGGTAGATACGATGTGAACAAGTTTTCAAGCGC
This sequence comes from Pissodes strobi, assembly GCA_016904865.1. Lineage (NCBI taxonomy): Eukaryota > Metazoa > Arthropoda > Insecta > Coleoptera > Curculionidae > Pissodes > Pissodes strobi. The sequence goes on along the minus strand of JAEQML010062869.1, from coordinate 10,568 downwards.
AGCGCAATTTTACGTCAGGTATACCCATGATTCTTGCCTACAGCCTCCTTCCCCCGCTCTCGTATTCCCAACTCTACGACCTAACCCAGCTCTAAATAATTTTCTACATGCTACATCAAATTGGGCTACGCCACTTATCCTTGATAGATTTACTCTGGATTTGGCCTGAAAAATAGTATTCCGCGCAAAACTTCTCATTTTCATCAATCATTTTCTGTTACTATAGTTGAACAGCCACAAATACTATATTATTCGACATCACATTCGATAGCTCATATATTTGTTCGGTATATTTTCTCAAAAATGTCAAATAGTATCTTGATAGACCTAAATAAAATTTTAAATCTACTCTAGATGGTAAGACTCTTGTTATTTGTTTATTTTTCACTGTTTCATTTCGACATGAAGTCTGGAGAACCATATTAGGCTTTGAGTTTCATACAAAAAAATCATAGGCAAAATTTATCCCAGATATTATATAAAATATATCTTTATTAATTTAGGTTATCGAAGGAGAACAATTCAAAAAATTATTCGATACTCTATCTTCAAGAGTTTTTAATAGCATAAGCCTTAAAACAAAAAATCCAAATATCGATGATAATGGTTATATAAATATATGCATTATAACGGGTAACCACGAGATTACTAATCAGCCTGCAATTTTTTTGTCAAATAATACATCGTTTTGAAATTTTGGAAAGTTGCATGTTTGCTTAAGATACAAATTTTAAGGGTTCAAATATATAACTCTCGCTTCCGGTTCAACTTCAATATTTTAAAATTAATAACCTGCATATTTTTTAAAAATTGGTTAAACGAAAATTCTAAGTATATAACATGTATCACACACCCTGTACTTATCTTTAAGATTTTTCGAGGAAATGGCGATTGGAAATATTATATTAATATTAATTTTATATTAAATAATATAAGCGAAATTAAAAAATTATTTTTTGAACTTTTTTTTTAGGGCGCTAATATTATTATAATTTCACTACCGATTTAAGAGGAAGCGCATATTGGTGAAGCGGGATTCATCCAAAAATATAATACATGATTTAAATATGGCTGGTGTCGCATTTCTTTGTGATATTAATTGCAATCTTTAAAGGTAGTTTCGTTATTGAAAGAGATGATGAATTTGATGCACAAAACAATTATAATTACCTTTCTATCACGTCGCGTCGTTTCGCTTTACTCTCTATCAGCAATTGTTCTTACAGAAGTTGTGGTATTAAGCTCAATATAGACCAATATATTCAAATCTACCTATTCGCACACCATAAAACTATTTACGTTTCGATTATTTTAAGTTTTAAGTAAGTCTCCAACCAAGAAAAACGATTTTTACAAAGGCAATAATTTCTGGATAACATTGCACGTAAAATGCTCTCAATGTTCTTCGAAATTTCAGGTTAAAGTAGTAAAAATCGTGTAGTTTAAATTTATTGGAATCAGCTATAATCATGGCTCCCGACGATAATGATCTTAATCAGTTTTAGTTATCCTGTTATGCTCACTTTTACTAAAATAGGCATTTTGGCATAGATGAATATAGCTTCAGCTATATTCATCTATGATTTTGGTAAAAACTTGTGTTACGAGTTTACACTAAAAATACTATGATCTAACCCTTGTTTTAATAAAGCTCTTACCTACCATGTTCAGTCAAACACTACGCTAAGGACATCTATAGGGCTTTGATGAAGTTTTTAGAAGTCACTTTTTCGCACCTCCTCGGTCCCCTGAATGATCGCGTCTCCTGCACGTAGGCTACCAGTCCGAGATCGTTATGCATCCACTCTCATTCCAATTCAGTCTGATAGCCCGGCGAGGTACACAACTTCCTCACCTGGCTGTTCCTTATATCCTCCAAGTTTAACACGCATCTTTCGAAGGGCACCTCTCTTCTCCTAGCCAACGCAGCACAATCGGCAAGAATATGAGTAGACAATTCCTCGTCCTTCCACCTGCCTTTCGGATATTCTAAGATCCGCAGCAGGCCTATTTAATCGACAGTGCCCTGTAAGGAGCTTGGTCTCAAACCTACTGGCTTTTCTGGAATAGTCCCCCATAGATCCTTGACCCATATAAAAGTATCAATATGTCTATCCCTAGCAGCTCACTAGTGCATCAAGTAATTATTCTCCGCACTAGTGCAGCAAACATTTACTTTCTGCTCTAAAACTAGTGCAGAATATGGACATTTTCAAACGTCGCGGCGTCAAAGGGAAATTAATAAAATTATATTAAAAATAACAAGCAATTATTATCGGAAGTAATTACACAAGTGCATCAAAATTACCGATAATTTTGCATCGCAACGTGTAGTCTAAAAACTGCATGAGTCCATTTTCATATTTTCGGGTGTGTCGCCCGGTGTCGGGCTCTTTTTCCAAAATATAAAAATGTCCGAATGCAGTTTTTCGAAGACAACACACTCGAATGCAAATGTATCTAGATATTTGATGCACGAGTGTAATTCGTAGGAATATTTCCGTATAAGGGCATGATTTTAAAAAATACATTTTTATTCTTTTTTTAATACGAAAACGTACATGTAACTATAAACAAAATAAAGAGACGCAAAAATACGATTTTTTTTAATCCGAAATGAGACATTTTTAATAATATATTTTGACTTTACTTTGACTTTATTGATAAATTGTCGCTGTCGTCGTAATCTTACAATGGAATTACCATAGGTACGTATGCGGTAATTATCGCCATGCTCTTTCGGTTTCTAGAGTGCAATTATTATCGACGTGACTTTCCGATAATTGCACTCCTCTAACGGAATTTTTTTATGCATGAGGGAAATAATCGATAAAGAGCACCCGTATTGAGCAAACCTATTCATAGAGCTCCTGGTACATTTCTGGAAACACTCTGAAAACTAAAAGCGTGCTACACCATGCACCTTTCAAAATAAGCACAAATTTATTTTCTATCCCTTGTTTGAATTGTCTTTCTCTCGGGATGGAACATTTAATTTTTTTTATCTGGCCTCATTCACTTAACGTCGGTTTGATGAATATTTGAGCGTGGTAAGTTTTTTATTGATAATAAATTCAACTCCGAAATAAAATCGCAAGTAAGGGTCGTTAGATATTTCTAAGATAATGTTTTATTCAACGCGTTTCTCAGATTGAAGTGCTTCGATTTAAAATACATATTTCAGAGAATATAATCTTTTTTCACTTTATCGTAAAAATGTTCTTCAAAGATTGTAAAAAAATAAATCAATTTCAAAGCGAATATTAAAATTATCAGATGCAGAATTCGATAAAGAAGGATTTGATTTACGTGTTTATTTTGTGATAATCAAAATAAAAAACTGCACTAAATTTTTCCTCTAACATCTTGCGATGTTTTCAAACTTTATTTTACTTCAAGAAGAAGTGGATGCAATTTGCATACGAATTCTAGTCTAATCTAAGCGTACTGAACTACTGCCGCAGTTAAGTCATTAATTCTTGTGTCAACTTGTAAATACTTGAATGCAAAGCATATATATTTAACAATTATTTTGCTATTAATGTGTTCTGTTATCATTCCTCTTATTTAATAGTTAATTTATTCGATATTTATTTAATAACATGCATCTCGTTGATACTGTTCACGCGAAAATTGGATCCATAGAAATGCAATCAAATAATTTTATCTCAGTGTTGTTTATATTTTAGATGAGTGCCTATTTTAAAATATATTTGAATATTTCTTTTTGAGAATGTGTGTTTTTCTTTGTATCATGTATAAACATTGCCAACTCTCATTATTGGTAAATAACAATATTTTCAAATCAAAAATTGTTTACTTTAATTACTTTTCAAATATTTGTTTAATGAATTTTTGTGCTGCCTTTATTACTGCCTTTGTTTTGATGGCTCTGTAAAAAGAAATCAAGATCCACTATTTTTACGAAATAATTTTAGGAGTCTACGCTTCTCACATGGATACTACGCAATTTCTATCAAATGATTAGTCCTAATATGACTAACGGCTTAGATACTTTACTGATGAAACGCAAAAAACTGGTTAATATTAGCAAATTTAAGACATAGTGGCTAATTTCGTATATGAACACCAAAATAATACTTGTGACTTTTTCCCGATTTTTGGTAAGTTGGACTTTTACCTAAACTTGCCGGCTTGTCAATACCAGTAAAGCTTAATGAAGATTTTTCAACACCTGATATAATTTACTAAAAATGTATAATTATGTAATTGTTAACTTAAATCTACATTTGACTTTTGTGAGAAATAAAATACACAAACAGGTAATGACTGATGTTCATTAATTTATAATAACTGTAGTTGCAAACACAGCAGAAATTGAACTATATAGTAATTAAATAGGTCAATAAAAATTGATTTAAAAAACTGAAATAAAAACCTAATATTTTGTCATTTGTTTATTTTTCTCAAAGACCAAAACTAATCTTGTCGGCATTGAGGCCACCAAATCTTAAACAAATTTCGTCATTTCTTGCCAAGCCTCTAGAATTCTCCGCCATAACTTGTCTATATTTTGTGGACGAAAATCATTGAGTTTGTTAATACACTTAGTTCCAGAAAAAGTGACGTACCTAGTTTTGATTACAACTTTCAAGCTTTGTCATTTCTGAACGAATGGACCAATTTTTATTTTTTTTTATTTGCTGGTAGAGGGGTGGAATTTTTTTCAAAGCCTCTTGGATAGTAGTGGAAAAGCTCAAACCATGTTTTTCTTTAAATTTGGCTTACCCAGTGTGTTAATCAAGTAATGGTATAGAAAGCGCTTACACTATATCAAAGACGCTTCTTTTGCAAACATGTTGTTTTTTATTCATTGATTTATTTCTAAAATTGTCCGAATTACAGCTGTTTTGCTGAAACCTTGCATATTATCAACTTTCTGAATTTATCGAGAAAAAGTTTTCTAGTGAAATAAACTGATGCGAATTTTAAATACATTTTTAATAAACACAAAATTATAAACTGAGGTAACTGCTTAATACCGACTATTGCCTTCCCTAACAAGTCTTCTAATCTACGCGGCATCTGAAAATTAATTTTCTTACTATTTCCATTGATATACGATTCCATTCTTCCACTAATGCATCTGCCATTTCGGCGAGACTTTTGGAGGCCTCTCGCGAGAACGTACCATTTTCCCTAATTCATCCCATAAATGTTCTATATAGTTCATATCGGGGATTCTCGCGGGCCACTGTAATGTGGTAATAACCGTAGCTTCTAAGAAGTTCCGCACTATTGTTGCGGTATGTGGTCGGGCATTATCCTGCAATAATATAAAATTATTGCCCACTGGCTCTGCATGAGGTAAAACATATTACCGTAAAATATCAATGTAAACTTGGGCTGTCATCGATCGCCTCACCGGAAAACATAAAGAGGTGTCTTTCCATTCATTGAAATCCCTTCCCACACCATAACCGACCCACTATTAAAACGTTCGTTCGGTTATTAAATTCTAATTAAACCTTTCACCAGTCCTTCTCAATACTCTTTCTCTTCCATTCACCATGTTAAGGCAAAACCTTGACTCTTCCGTAAACAAGACATTCGACCATTCACGAATATTCCATTGCCCATAATTTTCAGCGATATTTCTTCTAGCAGCACGTTCGGGGAATAATTTAGGACCTCTTGCAGATCTCTTAGCCTTTAAATTAACTTCTTTTAGACGTCTACATATCGTCTGCTTACTGCAACACCACGAAATTGGTGATCTTGCTGAACATTTACCGCAGTATTTGATCGATTCCGTAATATCCGCAAACTCAAGAAGCGATCATCTCTTGGAGAAGATTTTCGAGGGCGACCAAAACTCACCCTCCGAGCAGTGCTTCTTGTTTGTTCGTACTTGCGGATCGCTCTACGAGCAGTTGCTTCATGGACTCCCACTGCACGAGCGGCACGGCGGCGTAACGATTACTACGCCCATCATTTACTGAAGCAACTAATCTTGCGACTTGTTCAGGATTTATTTCAGGTATTATGTAATTTTAGTCACTAAAACTTTTTTAATGACACTTAATTTATGACATAATGACAAAGGGTCACATATCGAGTAACCGCTATGGCAACGGCAATTGTTTTTTGTGATCCTACTACCTTACAATGAATGATAAACGTAGAGTCTCAGCAAAAAAACTTTAATTCGGACAATTTTAGAGATAAATCAATTAATAAAAAACATGCTCGTAAAGGAAGTGTCTTTCAATACTGAGTGTAAGCACTATACCATTACACAGAGGGTGAGACAAAAATTAGGAAAAAAACATGGTTCGAGTTCTTCCACTACCATCTACAAGAGGCTTTGAAAAAATTTCCACCCCTTTATTGTTTTTTGAAAGACAAAGGAATTACCTACTAGCAAGTACAAAAAAAATAAAAAATTGGTCCATTTATTCAGAAATGACAAAGCTTGAAAGTTGCAACCAAAATTAAGTGCGTTACTTTTTTTGAAACTGATGTATTTTAACTCTATACAGTTTCCATCAAATTTAAGTACGAATTCTTCCAAGGCCAAGGAAGGGTCACCAACATTCACGTTTGCGATTTGGGTCTTGCTCTACATTGGAATCCTGGTTTGAACTTGGAAGAATGTCAAGAAATTCATGGTTTCTTTCCCTTATTTGCGTTGGAAGAAGATCAGTTTGTCTTCTTCTACTGATCTATGTCTAGGTTTCGTAAAATGTCGCATAGGAGAACAATTTCATTGCGATATTCCAATGTAGAATAAGTGCATTTATTCCTGCGACGTTCATCAAATCAAAGAAAATGGTAAAAGGCTATCTTCTATTGTTTCTTGAAAGATTGTAACAACCACATATTTGTTCCAACAAATCAATTCTTATTTATTATTCTTGTGTCAATACTATATTTAGTACGGTTATAATCTATTACCATGATGGGTTTATTACTATTTTGGGCAAGTTTGTCATGGAAATTTGTTGTGGATAATAACATTTCTTATGGTGCAATCGTTATGAAACTGACTGCTACCAAAGTGTCTTTAAGTAACATTTATCAATTCTCGAGAAGTTCCTCTCTTATTTTTCCTCACGGTTCCCAATATTATAGGTTTATGTTCATTCTTTATATCAAGTGCTAGAGGTACACTAAAAAATCAGTTGTCTATGGTAATACAGGAAAATGTTCCTCTTACTTCGAGTAACCACGCCTGTAAGGCTATTCGAAAAGCGAAATGGTCCTTCCGGCTGAGTTTCTGCATATATTGTCATATTCAAGGTATACATAATATTCGGATCAACTTGGGTAAAATTATTCTTGTACCCATATTCTGTAGGTTGGATGCAAAATATTGCATGAAAGGGCACCTACCACGAAAAGTAACAAGTTGTTAACAATTCTCAGATATGGTCCAGGTACAGCGGATTTCTTACACTTCTCAACAAACATCTCTAAGATCTCCTATATCGTCGCCAATTTATCCGTTTGTCTTCGTTCTTGATGAGTATTTATGTCATCAAAACGTAGGCAACGTAAAAGCAAGCGAATTCGATTATATGACACTGTACAGTAAAGAGTATCAATGCCAGTACCGTTTGTTTTCCAGAGGTCTTTAATATTCAGTCTTCCTGATATGTAAATTCCCAAAAAGCACATACTCACACTACTTTGGTCTTACATTTATCCCTCACGCGTTGAAACGTGAACATCATTTTATCTATGTATGTATTTGTTGAGTCAGTTATAAAAAATATTGAAACATTCTAGAACACCTTATGCGTTTCAGGCTTCATTTCCTTGGCCCGGCATTTTCTGAAAAATATTATGCGCCCTAGAATATGTAACGTTATTTGTTTGTTGCTCATTAGGCGGTCCATATGCCAGGTGTACTCAACGGATTCAGTTTTTTCCTTGAAAATAGGGTAATCAAATTTAGAAAAATACCCTGTTTAAGAACGTTGAAAAACTGTGAATACACGAATTAGTCTTTACTTTGACTGCAATTTAGCAAAACAAACATCAGGATTTCAAATAACTTATTTATTTTACTATGAAAACTTACACAAACCCTTTCAGGACAATTAATCCTATTTCAAATTCATTTGAGGTTATGGTAACGCCCATGAACTAATGAGACGATTCTCCTGTAATGTATTTCATCAATATTATCAGAGTATTAAATTAAAGCAAAATTATATACTACTTTTTAATCTATGCGTTATAACATTAATATTGGCCAGCTCTTATTTTGAAATAATTCTAACTAAACGATTATTTCTTAACGGTCTGACTACACAAAGTCAATGATGAAACACTACAAATAGGAAATATCTTACTAAACTAGTTTTATACGAAATCAATGTGATAACGGGTCAAGTACATATATAGGTATAGCTGGTAAATATATGCAGGTATAAATAAAGTGATTATTAATCAAGCTTAACCTAAATCAATCCCCACTTAATTGTACTAAATCAATAAGATAGCCTGTGAGGTAAATATAAACATTTTGAGCCGTTAAATATCTATAGGTAATTTAATTGAGCTCAAGTCGATTCTGATATCAAGGCGACAAATTAAATTTGAAAATTTCCATTTATGTGGAACACATAACATCTTTACAGCCAAGTACATTAAAAATAAATCAATCAGCTATTCTGACACTAGCCAAATGAATTCTCTAATTGAGATAATATCAGATATAATTAAGATAAAATTAAGTATATCCGTAGCAACTATGAGAAGAAATAGAAATAAATATAATGCAAAAAATTAGATAACCTACAGCCTTTTTAAAGGTAAGTTCGATTAGCAAAATAGCCAGATCAACAACTGAAACTAGAAATAAAGATAAAATAAACGATAAATGACCTACAGTCGTGTGGCTATAAATTTATTAATTAAAATGATATATGATGATAAGATATACGCGATGTTGAAGGAAAATGACCTACAGACGATTAACTATAATTTAATTAACTAAAGTGATATCTAACGGACAGGTATATGCGATATTAAAGGAAAAAGACCTATAGTCGTTTAACTGTAAATTCATTAACCTAAAATGATGTATAACAATTATATCGAGAATAAAGGTCCTTAATTAAAATAAAATAGATTTTACTTGTATCTAGTAGATTTGCACACTGGCGTTCCCTCTGAAGGTATGTCTCCACCATAGGGTCGTATCACCTTGACATAAAGGCCGCTGTACGGCTAACTGATGCCGGAGCTAGCTAGGTCAGCATCAAGAGGCCGCCGACGGATATCAGCCACACAAGGAGGAAATTCTACCTCATTGAAGGAATTCCATCCCACAGAAGGAGCCTTTATAAAATTGGTCACCTCACTAGTTAATCACACAACGTTTATAGATGAGATGGTTGATAATTTTAGAAAATATACATTCTGCTTAATTTGCCAAATACTGCAACGACACAATTAGGCGATAATTTCCGATACGGAAACCTGCTCTTTAAATGGAGTGTTCCGGCGAGAAGAGCTACCAATTTTCTCAAAAAAAGAATTTTTAATACCACATCTGTCAAGTGACGCTGCAAAATGATTCATTCTTTGAGCTGCTCGGAACACTGGAAGTAAGGTCGCGAGAAGTAAGGTAACGAGAGTATCGATAACACAATGACGAGTATTTTGTAACATTTACAACGTTACAGAATATAAATTACTTTTACATTTTTACTTATACGCCAGCGCCAGGTGTCCCGATAACTGAACGACTGACTATCGCCGAAGTATAATTCAAACTAAATATTACTTTTCGTGTACACACTTTTTCACCACAAGCTCTCGGACTACTGCATGTAAAGACAATTTCCTGAGCCATAGCACTAGAACTGTAAACCTTACGCATATAATACTATTATAATATCAATCACTATCGAGATGCGAAAGTTTAATATGGATCCATGTCGAATAATTATTGTTCACATTCCCTCAAGACATATTTATTCAAAAGGCTACCCGTGACGATCAATAGCGAGATTTAATACAGATTGTTTTTATAGTTCAATGTGTTGACAAATCTGGCATGATACGGTTATACTGTATCCAAATTTCTACCCGATAACGATCCGAAAAGAATTCTTTTATTCCTATCGACAGAACTGATATTAAACCCATCCGTCTTGAAAAAGGGTTCAAAAGCGAATGCGAATAATCCTGAAGATGATTAACGATACCCTTTCGGCAACTTGAAGCATTGTATTGCGTTGACAGTAATAAAATTTTAATACGCTGTAAATATTAGATTGGTGAATATTAAATAACATAAGATTGATGAATAAAATATAGAGCTATTTATAAATGCACTTAAAAGACGGGGTAAGAGATTAAAGGGATCCATTAACTAAATTGCCCGAGTATAAAATATAATCTAAATTTTATGTCCTAGAATTTATACCTGCATAACGGATACTTGATTTGATTTCCTTAAATTAAAGAGCGTTATTATACTGTAGGCGTAAAGTTTGCTAGAGGTTTAAGAGGAACAATATAATCAATAATCTTATCGAAGTGTATGTTCGTTGATATAACGACCTATTCCTATTGTGACACAAAACATT
>JAEQML010062868.1:0-23817 GCA_016904865.1 Pissodes strobi | reverse complement strand
TATTCTCATTCATTTCTGAGCAAATTTGATCTCTTGATTTTCTTCCGGCCGACGCATGGCTTATGCTTAAAAAATAAAAATCATTTTACTTCAGGGTCAAATCGCTAAATATCTGATGTGGTGACTGTTATCTGGAGATCGTTCGTGCATCTGTCGAAAGAAAATTAAGAAATCAAATTTGTCCAAAAATGAATGAGAATTCTATTCTTGATCAAAACAATTAAATTAAAATTGCTTCATATCGCAATACCAACTAATAATTTTTGAACACATAAATCTAGTTATCCTGGAATAAATTTCGTTTTTACAAATAATGTCGATGTCAAATCAATACCTGTTGACTTAGAGTAAGTTGTTGGTCTTCAAAACTATCTCGGTGCGTCATTTCTTTGATTTTTAGTGTGTCATTAAAGTTAATTTATTTTTTCGCTGTTTTTATGAATATCAGTAAATATGGTAAATTATACGAATGCGGAAATGGCGGCAATGCATTACGTATATGGCCTCGTAGATCGTAATGCAACGGAAGCCAGACGCATTTTTCAGGAAGGACATCCTAATCGTGCCTTGCCAGATAGCCAAATCTTTTCGAATATTCATTGTCAACTTAGCGAAACTGGTAGTTTCAATAAAGGTACTTCAGAAGGTAGACTTCGTACTGTCAAAACACCTGAAATTGAGGAAGCGGTGCTGCAAGAAATCGACGAACATCTTGAGATGAGTACGAGGAAGATCGCTCTGAATGTATGTCACCAAAAGTGTTTGGCGTATTTTGGTTGATTTTTTGTTATATCCATACCATATTCTAAGAGGTATTACTCCCCAGGTATTTTCCACAGCGTGTGAACTTCTGTCAGTGGTGCCTTCAGAGTATTACGCTAAATCCGCAGTTTGAGTCACAAATTGTGTTCACAGACGAAGCAATTTTTTCTCGGAATGCTATTCAAAATTTCCATAATAATCATGTTGTGTTCATGTGAACTTACTTTCATAAAATGACGTTTAGAAAAAATGATACTCGTTTTTCCGCCAGCTGAAATCCTCGCTGAAATTCTATTGTGATAATTATTGACACTTGAAAGTTTATTTATTTTTTCCTAAACTAAAATTAGTTACTATGTTAAACGAACTCAATAGCTTGCAAAAAGGAAAAAAAACATTTCCACACAACAGCAGATTTTTAACAATTTGACCCTAAAGCAAAACGATTTAATTTTTTTAAGCGAAAACCATGCGTCGGACGAAAGAAAATCAAGAGGTCAAATTTGCTCAGATATGAAAGATAATTTCAACAAAAATTATTTAAAGAAAAAGCAGTTGCGTACCATTTGTTTCTTCAAAAATGTAAAATGCAAAACCCGTACGGACGCCACTGGTAGAAATAATAAAATTGCATCTTGATGCATAGAAGATGTGCACCAAATTTCATAAAGATATCTACTTATAGTAGCATAGTTATTATACAAAATAGATTTTTTTTCTGAAAATTTTGCCACCCTGTATCTCAAAAGTTAAGACGTTAAAGACATACCTTCAAAGGAAGTTTTTTTCTTAAAATAGGTTCAGAAATCCCCTCCCCCCACCTTAAATATTAGCATGTCATTAAGGAACAACCTGTATATTGGAATTCTACGTAAAATTCTAGTATAATTTTCTTAAGACATTATACCCAGCTTTGGCGGCTTTCAAGTAAAAAAATAAATAAATATTTAGAGTCACAGTTTGTCTAATGTTCGAATATACCTGTATTCAATTTAATAAAACTAAATCTTTTTAATTTGCTTTACAACAGTTGCAATGGGTTATAAAAGCCAAATTTTTCGCTTCAAAGAAGTAATCCCAAACTTTTAACTATTATAAGCATTTCCAATAATTAAATATATAATATACATACATAAAATAACGGATTGTTAACCCCAATAAACCTACAGTTTGCTGCCGGTAGAGGAATCGGGTAACCCCACATTCTGGAATTTAAGGTGAGCTCTTTTATTATTTCTAGTTTATGAAATATAATATTGAATTTTTGTAGAGCTCACCTTGGATTTTTCCTTTTCCTCTCTACCAACAGCAAATGGTAAATTATTACTTTTTCTCTTGTAATTATTTTAGGTCCTTGCCAAACTTTTAACTTATTTGCTTTGTTTACCTTTCTTGTGGCACTTAGCGGCCTTAACGCTCACCTGGGCGGGATTTTTGAGAACGATTGACATTTTGGCAAATATCGATCGGTTTAATATTGTAACTTTTGCATTTACAGTTTTGTTAACGCATAAATTTGACTTGTGGGAATTTGCATAACTAAAATCCACAATTTTGAAGAAATCATATCTTCCCCTTAATTTTTGACTAGTACTTTGCCCATTTTTGGACCTTTTTTTACTTTGCCCATTTTTGGACCTTTTTTTATTGCTCCAATCAAACTTTTTACGGACCTTTCATTTTATTTTGCACTCAATTAGAAGTGTACTTAGGTAAAGTTTAATATTTTTTTTTGAGTAAACTTGAGTATCAGAATTATTTATGATTCTTGTATTTTTGCTTAAGTAATAGAGTAGAACTTTTTGCTGACTTTTTTTAAATCACTGTTCATTTAAATTTTTTTATACGCTTTTGATATCATCCAACATTCTGGTCTAAAATCAATTTTTCTGTTTACATATGCTCCCGAAGATTGGCTGAAGAGCTCGCATTGATTGTCAAGAGTCAAGCGAGAATACTGTTTTGCAAAGTTTAGATTGACGAGCAGCCATATGACAATAGTCGAAAGTCCTCTGGTATTTTCCTCACCTTTAGGGGCCTAATAACAACCAGGCATATTGAGCGAATTGACAGGTGAAGAGACTCATGTCCAACCAGGGTCAAACGTCTAGACAAAGCTAAGTATTTTGTTTGCCAATCTGAAGACTATTGTAAAGACCAGAATATTTAATTTATAACTAATTATAATTATTAATATTTCAACTGATTTTTTTGTCAATTCTAAAATTTAATTAATTAATTTAATTTTTCGAAATTCTAAAACAATTTGTTCAACAATGCACTATTTTAAATTGATTCATTTCAATTATATTTATTTTAATAAATTATTGCAAAGGACCCCGCACACATCATATGGAATTTTGGCTCGCGGTCAAATTTGATAAAATTTTAGTATGTTGTAGATTTTAACCTCTGGATAAAAAGTTATCATTGGCCCAACTTAATCCTATGACTAGTTTTAGAGATACAGGGTGTTAAAAAATATCTCGTCTGAACTAGTAAAATTCCATTTATATTAAAAAATTCACTTCTAATTAAATATAATGCTATTTAGACAAGAGAAATGAAAAACAAAAGCGTGTGTTTATGCTTAAAAACTTCTAACATTATACAGGGGGGTAAAATAATTACGGGGCATAAAAATGTACAGGGTGTTAATTAAGTATGTAGCCAAACTTCAGAAGAAGAAGACAAGAATTAAGACTTCATGAACTAAATATTGACCAAAACACTCGAATATGTTTTAACTGTAGTAATAGTGTACTAGAGGAAATTCGAGCATATGAAGACGATCCCGATCCCACAGTTTTAAAAGTGATTTTTAAGCATAGTACTCGTTGTTTTGTATGTAATCAGGAAACTTTTCATAGAATCTCACTTAAATCAAGAGTAGATATTTATATCAAACGGGATATTTTTATTCCTGAGGGAACAAGAATATGTCCTAATCACTTAGATGATAATGGTTTGATTCTAGGTCTCGTTGAAATTGAACTTAAATCTATTTCAAGGCCCGTTGAATTAAAAGGTATAGAACTAACAGCTTTTCTTACGTGTCTACGAGGCAATGTTAAAACTGTTTCTAAGTTTGAAAACGAAGACAAATATAGTGAAAATGAATTCAACGCGTTAACGTCGCTGTCAAAAGAACAGTTCAGAGACATTTTTGAGAGATGTGATAGTGTAGAAATGTATGACCAGAGAAGGACAATTTCAAAAAAAGATCTTATGTGTTTTCTGTGGAAACTTAGACAAGGACTTTCCGGCAGCTATATTTTCATATTCTATTATAGTCGCCAGTCCACAAGCCTCCTAATATCAAAAGTGACAAGGTCTTTAATGGAAAATTTTGTTCCATTTAATCTGGGCTATAATCACATTACCAGAGAGCAATTTATCAGGGAACATATAACTATTTTTTCGAATGAACTTTATAGTCCTCAACCTAATACACCTAGAGCTATTGAATTTATAATTTATATGAAAATTCAATAAAGCAGTAATTTTAAAGTTTTGAGAAAGTCATTTTGTGTTCACAAATCATATCATTTGTTAAAACCAGCCTTGATCGTTGTTCCCGATGGGTATATTTAAAGTATACATGGACCTTACTTCTCGGACGCAGCCAATAATGACGCCAGTATGCTGCTACGTGAATACAACAACGATAATGAGCTTTTAAGGCATTATTTTCAGGAAGGAGATATATTTGTCTTGGACCGAGGCTATAAGGACTCTCAAGAATTTCTAAGAGGTATTGGAGTATTGGTATTCAAGTAGAAATGCCGGCTCATCTTGGACGAAGAAGGCAGCTAACAACTGCTGAAGCTAATTCATCAAGGCTGATTACAAAATGTCGCTGGATAGTTGAGTCTCGAAATGGGCACATTAAAATGATTTTTAAATTTTTTCGAGACCAGATACCAAATACAAACATTCCGCATCTTAAAGACTTTTTAAGTATTGCTTGTGCAATAATTAATAAATATCATTTAACGATTAATATGCAAGATGCAACAGAGGATTTGGCTCGAGAAATTCTTTTAAAATCCCGAGAAGCAAATGTAATTCAACAGAGAGTCGAAGCTGACGGGTTATTAAGAAGACATGGAGCTTGGGAACCTCTTGACGAAAATCAGATTCCACATTTTCCAATTTAAAACATTGATTACTTAAGGAACTTAACTTTTGGCGTATTTCAATTAAGACTTTCACGTTCTTATAGTCAATATAACACTATAGAGGGTAATATTTTTTTTGAATATGATTCTAGATTAAATGATTTACAACTTGTACGGATTCGAGTTAAATCGCGTCATCGTAATACTGTAAAGTGCCAGTTATTTATAAGTTTTAATGTTGCTGAGAGACAACCTATTTTGGAATATTACTGTACTTGTCGTGCGGGGTTCGGGTGCGAGAACTGTTGGAATGTGTTGCCATGTTGCTAGCGTAGTATTGTTTTTAGCTTATGCCCGCCACCAACCAAACGTTCAATTTCCTATGTCTAATTCTAATATTTTAGACCACGTAGAAGATATAGAGCTCCTAACAGAAACGATCTTCCAGAAATCATTAATTAGACTGCCTAGATAGTGGTTAGTGAGTTAAAATATTTTTATAATACCTGGATATAAATCATTTTCTTGCTCAAATTAAATTTTTTAATAAGTTTTTTATAGATAAATAGATTGGTAGTCATTTATTAATTTATTGGTTATCATACAAGTTCTAACAACAAACGTAGAACGTGTCATAGTTACTAACTAAAAAAATACATCAAAAACAGTATAAAAAAGGTCTCTGCACATAGTATATAAAATACAAAATAAATGTTATGCAATATTATGTATATCTTTCTATTTAGCATATACAGGGTGTTGAAATATTTCAATAAAAATTATTATACGCCGCTGTTTTTTTTTTTCAATTTGATAATATTTTATGATTTAGTAATTCAAATTAAACTAATGATTTCCATTCAATTTCACACAATTACCAAATTAAAATACAGGAAAGACATTAATTAAATATTGCAGTTGTAAATATTGTTAAGCATAAGTTTCTATTTTTTCTTTTTTATCGAAAACCGTTGATCTGAGCGAAAAACCTAAGAGGACCTTAATGTAGTTTGAATTGCTAAATCATAAAATAATATCAAATTGAAAAACAAACAGTGGCGCATAATATATTCTTATATTAAACCAGGGGCGTAACCATTGTGCACGCCACTGACAAAAAGATGCAAACAATTTTTGCTTAAAATACCGCTCTTTATACATCAAATAAGTTCACCGAGTTTCACTGTCGTACTAGTTTGCGTTTTATAGTTATTTACGAAAAACGATTTTTTTTTTAAATATTCCAACACCCTGTATAATCAAAACGAAGCCGTTTAGGACATAATATGTTTATATAAACTTTTTGTTTTAAAATTAAGTAAGGAATAACACCCTGAAGTTTGGCTACATACTTAATTAACACCCTGTACATTTTTATGCCCCGTAATTATTTTACCCACATGTATAATGTTAGTAGTTTTTAAGCATAAACACACGCTTTTGTTTTTCATTTCTCTTGTCTAAATAGCATTATATTTAATTAGAAGTGAATGTTTTAATATAAATGGAATTTTACTAGTTCCGACGAGATATTTTTTTAACACCCTGTATCTCTAAAACTAGTCATAGGATTAAGTTGGGCCAATGATAACTTTTTATCCAGAGGTTAAAATCTACAAAATACTAAAATTTTATCAAATTTGACCGCGAGCCAAAATCCCATATGATGTGGGTCCTTTGTTTTTAAAAATATCTTTCATTTCCTGCAAGAAACGAGATTCCGCGATTCTCAACGTCTATCAAGTAATTTTTGTCAGTTCTTTTAAGCTTTTATTGGTACTACTTGACAGTTACTTTGACAGTTACACGAATGAGCATGACGCGTGACGACTCATTTTTATTCACTGCCCAGGAAAAAGTGTGCTGAATGCCCCGATAGAAGTTTTCACTTCAAAAACAGATAACATGCGACGTTTATTTGTTTTTATTATTAGAATACTCTGGTTATTTGAAAAATGCTTAACATCATTTCTAATTGAAACTTCCCTCTAAATCCCCAGATAAAAAAGGTCAAAACATAACCAATAACCCTGTATAGGGAAGATGTACACACCTCAAGCATGTCATATCTTAACACTTGTAGCATGCGTGCATTTTTCTACACTCGTTGCACAATCATTATTTCCTATTTATAATCTGGTCTTGAGTTCGTCGTTCGAATTATTACAAATAGGTCGCCAAATGCGCGTAATAATAAGAATTTGATACTAATTTACATTCCACTAAACACGAAGCCTTGATGAATAAGTCTTGCGGCAATATTAGCTGCCTAGGTCTTGCAGTTATCTTCAATAGAATAATTACTACACATGATGTCTTATAAATTGAATTAACATCGTTTTCTACCAGTTCCCGATATAGAATTAGAAGCGACAACAAAGAAGCAGATATCAGCTGTTGTATATTAATTATTTGAAAACTCACCAGAAACACATGAGTTACATCGCCGTTCCTTCCCATAATGAAGACGAGATGCTGACCATGCATTTTACCTTATATATATAAATTCATTTTTGCATTGTAAAAGTTAGTTAATAAAGTATATTGTCGCAGACATTGTTGTACCAAATTTAGAAGTTAGTTTTTAAAAAGGAGTTGGCCTATCGGTATTAGTTAACTGGCGCAGTCGGTAGGATCGTCAAAAGTCAATCTATCGCAGAAGGGCTTTTCGTTTACGATTAATTGACGATCGAACGGTTCGTGGCGGGTTCGATTAACCTGAGGACTAATTCGAGTGAATATTGAATTCTTCGGGTAGTGGACCTTAGCGAACTATAAGTGTTTCTTCAAGTATTCAATCGCTGAAAAATAATTGGAATTCACTGGGAAATTACCACAGCATCGGGTGATTTTGCAAGGACTAGCAAATTCGGAGAGGACCACATTGCCTTCCAAATAGCTTTCCTTATAGTGGGATATGGCCAACGTCTCCTTTGTTTTTATGTAAGTGTGATTTTTTCAAACCTTAATGTCAGATTTAGGGGATATTATTGACGTATTAAATAATCTATCCCTAACACCTTCAACTGACTCTGTCTCAAATAATTCTGAAACTTTAGAAAATAATCAAAGTATATCTCAACTCGTTTTAAATAAAATAGTTCAAGAATCAATCTCAAGAGCTTCTAGTAATAATTTAAGTTCATCTTCTGCTACTCAGAGCACATTAAATAATAGAAACTTAATCTTAGCTGATATTCCAGAAAATCCTGAAATGGCTTTTAGGCCTGAATACCTAAAATGCGTACCCGAATTTGACGGGAATCCTAATGATTTAAACCGTTATTTGTCAATTTGTGAATCGTTAATTAATAATTTTTATAATATTAATAATCCAGGTGATTTTCAAAATACTTACTTGCTAAATAGCTTAATTGGTAAACTAAGTGGCACTGCAAAAATTGTAGTAAACATACAAAATGTCGCTACATGGGATGATTTAAAAAATACACTCAGACGAAACTTTGCAGATCAAAGAGATGAATCGTGTTTGAATAGGGATCTAGTTATGTTAAGGCAGCATCCAAATGAACAACCCAGTCAATTTTACGACCGGGTTCTCCAAATTTTAAATTTACTTTGTTCGTATATTGACGTTCATGAAAATACGCAAGAAGGAAAAATTTTAAAGAAAGCTTTATATAACGAACTTGCTTTAAAAACGTTTCTTTCCGGGTTGAAAGAACCTTTAGGCACAACCATACGATGCATGCGCCCTAGTACCTTAACGGAAGCTTTGCAATTTGTAATTCATGAAAATAACACCCATTATTTTCAGAATTTGACAAAACCAATAACTCAGCACCCTAAAAATAACTTAAGACAGCCCCAACAAACTAATTCTAAAAACTTTCATTATCCTCCACCTTACCAACCAAACCACAGTTTTTCTAATTTTAATTCCCATACACCAAATAACTTATTTGCACCAAGGCCCAATTACTCAAGATTTCCATCACAGCCAATAAACATAAGGCCGAATTTCAATAACACCCCAAGAAAATTTCCCACAAATTCAGCAGTATTCGGAAGACCTAATCAAACAAACGTTTTTAGGCCTAACCAACATAAAAATTTCACAAAACCACAACCAATGAGCGTTTGTACTTCTGGTCCTGGACCAAGGCAACCCCAAAACATGCCTAGATATCAACCGCCAACATTTCAAGCTCAACCAAAATTTGCATTCGAAGAATTATATAATGCTGAAATGCAAAGCAGCCCAAATTATGATCAACATTATCAATATTATTCGCATGAACCAGGTAATGACCAGGAAGAAATTATCGAAGACCTTCCTCCTAATTACCCTATCTATCCGTCGAACATTACCAATGAATCATATGAAACCGACTTTTCATCTTTGCAAATCCAAGGTGATGAATCAACGGATCCAATTGGAGAAGATGTAAATTTTCCATTAGCAACCCCGTACGACAACCTGACTTAGTTATTTCATTAAACACGACACACTCTAGTGAATTGTCATATATTACTTTTCCAGAACACGACATAAAGCTGCTAATCGATTCCGGTTCAACTAAATCATTTCTGAACCCAAATTTGGTAAAGAAATTCTTCCCAAATTCCATACGCGAGGACCCATTTGTCGTCAGCACAGTTTTCCAAAAATCGGCTCATAGACACAGCGCATCGATAGCTGCTTCCAAAATTTTCAATTTGCCAAAGCCTCAAACACTAAAATTTTATCTTTTTAAATTCCACAATATATTTGATGGCCTTTTAGGTTTAGATAACCTAAAATTACTTCAGGCAAATATCGATTTTAAAACAGGATTTTTAGTAACACCTTTCGCGAAAATAAAATTAAAATTTCTTAATACTCAATCGGAACTTAATTGCGTGACTGTAGCCCCGCGCAGTCAGCAAGTCATAAAAGTAAAAACGTCTATCGAAAATGGAGAAATAGTTATTCCGCATCAAAAAATTAATAACTGCGAGATACCTGAATGCTTAAGCATTGCAAAAAATGGACATGCAATTACAACAATTTTAAATAATTCTTGTAATACTATTACTCTAGACTTCTCAGAACCACTTGTGACTGAGAGATTTAATCGGAAGCAACTCCAAAACATTGATCTTAATCACTTTGGTGATTCGTCTCCATCTCAACTAGACTTATCCAAAATTCGTTTGGACCACTTAAATTCAGAGGAACGAAGAACAATTTTAAGCCTATGTAAAGAATTTGCAGACGTTTTCTATCAAGAGGATACTCCTTTAACATTTACTACAAAGATGAAACATCATATCCGAACCACAGATGAGATACCTGTGTACACAAAAACTTATAGGTATCCATTCATCCATAAAAAAGAAGTAGAAGCCCAGATTAAGAAGATGCTTAACCAAAACATAATTAGACCATCAAATAGCCCATGGTCAAGCCCTATCTGGGTTGTACCAAAAAAGATGGACGCATCAGGCCAACAAAAGTGGAGAGTTGTAGTGGACTACAGGAAGCTAAATGAGAAGACTATAGATGACAAGTTTCCACTACCAAATATCACCGATCTACTTGACAAATTGGGTAAGTGCCAATACTTCACCACGTTGGATTTGGCCTCTGGATTCCACCAGATAGAAATGAATGCGGAAGATGTTCCGAAAACAGCGTTCAATACAGAGAACGGGCACTATGAATATTTGCGCATACCCTTTGGGCTGAAAAATGCGCCGGCAACTTTCCAAAGAATTATGGAGTCGATTTTGAAAGGTATACAGAACGAGAAATGCCTAGTGTATCTCGACGATATAATCGTTTTTTCAACATCATTACAAGAACATGTAGAAAATTTAAAACAAGTTTTTAAACGACTGAGAGACTCTAATTTTAAGATACAACTGGATAAGAGCGAATTTTTAAGACACGAGGTAGCTTACCTAGGACATATCGTGACCCCAGAGGGAGTCAAACCGAATCCCGATAAAATATTAGCGATCAAACAGTATCCCATTCCTAAAACAACAAAACAAATTAAAGGATTCCTCGGGCTACTGGGATATTACAGGAGATTCATTCACAACTTTGCCAAGATAACAAAACCCCTCACAACGTGCTTAAAAAAGGGAGCAAAAATCGAGCACAATCAGGAATTTGTTGATTGCTTCGAAAGTTGTAAAAATTTGCTCATAAACGAGCCTATTTTGCAATACCCTGATTTCTCAAAGGAATTCAATTTAACAACAGATGCAAGCAATGTGGCACTAGGAGCCATATTAAGCCAAGGTCCAATAGGAAAAGACCTTCCTGTGGCATTTGCTTCCCGAACGTTGAATGATTCCGAGCGAAATTATTCAACCATCGAGAAGGAATGTTTATGCTTGGTATGGGCAACTAAATATTTTAGGCCCTACCTTTATGGCCGGAAATTTAAAATTATCACGGATCACAAACCCCTACAGTGGTTGTTTAATTTAAAAGACCCAAGTTCAAAGCTTATGCGTTGGCGTATCAAGCTTGAAGAATATGACTATTCAGTGATATATAAAAAAGGAAAAGCCAATACTAATGCCGACGCGCTATCGCGCATTGAATTGCACGTTAAGGAAGATCAGGGATTTTCACTTAAAAAATACATCGAAGATTTTAACAATCAGTTAGCACAAGAAAACGAGAACAATGAACCATCGACGTCACGACAACCGGACGCCCATGTGCAAGACGATAATATAGACCAAATGTCTATACTAGTTCATCCCGACGAAGAGCAACAAGATATCCCCAATATAGACGACGAAGACGGCAACACTGTACACTCTAATAATGACCAGAATCCTATAGTCGGAATTCCTATTCTGGACACACCTGTTAATTACGGAGCCAATCAAATTATTATTTCACAAGTTTTGCATTCGCCTGCAAAGCCTAAAACAACCATATTATTCGGAAAGAAACGCCGAATAACTGTTCAGTTAAGTCAACACGAATTCGAAACGGATATTTTAAATTTTATCAAAGAAAATGTAATACCGGGAAAACTGTATTACTTGTATTTCGAAAATCAAGATGTTTATGAACCATTTTGTGAAGTAGTGAGGAAGTACTTCAGATGGCCTTCCTTACAGTTCAAACGATGTCTTAAAAAATTAATCGATATAACAAATAAAAACGATATTCTCGAAATTATACAGAATTATCATGAAAGTAAAAGCAATCATAGAGGCATCGATGAAACCGAAGGAAAAATAAAAGAAATATACTATTGGCCGAATTTGAAGGATTCAATTCAAACGTATATTAATCAATGCGAAATATGTATAAGAACAAAGTATGATCGACACCCGGTTAATATAGAAATGAACGTTACTCCAACCGCTACAAAGCCCTTTGAAATAATACATCTTGATACATATACCTTAGAACAATCGAAATTCCTAACAATTTTAGACAGTTTTTCAAAGTACGCCCAAGCTTACGTTCTTAAGTCCCTTGCTGCAACAGAAATTGCAGACAACCTTCTATCTTTCTTTTCTCACCATGGTATTCCCAAATTAATTATACTTGATAATGGCACTGAATTTAAAAATGCTGTAATTACCGAACTTCTTCAACTGCATAAAATAAAGATTCATTTTGTATCTCCCAACCACCCACAATCTAATGGAGCAATAGAACGCCTCCATTCTACTATTGCTGAGCATGTTAAACTCTTAAATGCTCAGAACTTTAATAAATGCCTAATCAGCAAAAAAATAACTTACGCTATTATGGCTTATAACCATTCTATTCATTCAACAACGAAAATGAAGCCAATAGATGTTATTAACGGCCATATAACTTCCGATGACCCATTTGATTTGAATTTAGAACAACTTATATTGTCAGACTATATAAATGATCATAAAAGCAAGTCAAAAATCCTTTATTCAAAAATAAACGAAAAACTTATCCAAAATAAAGAAAAGCTAATAGGTAAAATTAATATCGACCAGAAACGTGACACTCCAGATTTATTCGAAACCGGACAAGACGTCTATGTGAAAAAACATACTCGACAGAAACTCGCTGAAAAAATCTCAAAACCAGTAAAAATCGTCTCTGTCAACAAAAAACGTAAAACCGTGAGAACGAACGCTCACGGGAAAATACACATGGATAATCTAAAAAGACCTCTTAGAAACAAGTATAGTTTCGACTAATTTAGTATAGGTTTTATTTCCACGTAACATTAGCTTAGCGTTAATTTTATTTAGCATCTACATAATAGGTAAATACGATAACTTAAGTATTATATTTCAGCCTTGCCATCGCCCTTGGCAGCGTCAATCTCGTCACATCCGAGGCAAATCGTGATCAGATTTCTCTGAAAAAATTGGACGACAACCCCGGATTATTACCAATAAAATTAGGAAACGCCAAAATTCATGACTACAGTTATACGCTTATTCATTATTACGACCTTAATCCAATAATCATAGAGCTAAATAAGTTGTATAATAAATCCGAAAATATCATAACACTATTAGATTCGCATACAGAATATCGATCGGACTCTGGCAATTATTTAAAACTTTTAAAATTGACCCAGGATAGGGTTGAAAATAAAATTAAAGAAATAATTCCACATCCCCAAAGAACTAAACGAGGCTTAATTAACATTCTAGGGTCAGTTTTTAAGGCAGTCAGCGGCAATTTAGACGCCTCTGATGGCGAACGTTATGACCATATCATTAATGAACTACAAACAAACCAAAATAAGCTATTAGGCAGTATTTCTAATCAAAACTCAATATCATTAAATGTTATTACTAGATTCAACGAAACGATACAACAAGTTGGCAAACACGAACAATTATTAAAATCAAAAATTAATCAAATCTCTCTTATAGTGCAAAAAACTACTTATAAGGAAAATTTATATTACATTCAAGACACCTTACGTCAAATAACAAGCATTTATCAATTTATCGATTCTATGCTACAAGATATAGAAAATTCCATAACTTTTTGTAAACTTAAAACGATGCATCCAAGCATCATAAAAACAGAAGAACTGTATAATGAACTTAAGTTATTGGAAAAGCGTGTAGGCTCGAAACAATTACCTATGAAAATAGAACAAGAAAATATTTTCTTACTAGAAAAACTTGTAAATATTGAATGCTTTATTGCTAACAATAAAATTACATATTTATTATACATTCCAATAACAATAAATGAAAACTTTGAACTTTTCCATTTATACTCAGCACCTATCTTCTCGCAGGGTCGGTTTAAGGTTATTTTACCGCGTAGTAAATTTCTTATAAAAAATAAATCACACTATACATATCGAGACCTGCCCTGTCGAAGAATCTCACCTCAGCTCTACTTGTGTGACAAAGAAGTCCTTAAGGAGATTCACCAAGATAGTCCTTGCTCAGTGAGCCTGCTGTCCTCCACAGAAGACACCACTACCTGCGACCACGTCGAACTGTACATTAGTCAGCCGATACTCAACCGTTTATGCACCTCTGACCAATGGTTGTTTGTCCTACCTAAAGAAGTAATCGCAAAACTCGAATGTTTTGTACAATCTGAAAACCTGAAGCTTTTCGGGACATACATCGCCAATATTCCCCTAGGATGCCAAGTGTCTGTTAATGACCTCATCATTATCAATGATAAAAGAACTGTCAACAACAGTTTGCAGCCAATGTTATTCCCTGATCTAGGAGAAAGTCCGAGTTTAATGCCATTATTAAACTTAAGCCTCCAACTAGACGACATAAAACTCGACAGTCTACAAGAAGTAAGAAACCAAATAATCGAAAACAAGTCCCGCCTGGAATCCATCCCAATTACTACAAAGCCTTCCCTTTGGACACTTCTGGTTTACTTCCTGCTGTTCCTTGGGTGCAGCTACCTAATCTATAAGAAGATAACCCAGAAATCCTGTGCCAAAAGAAGAAGTAGGAAAGAAAACGATGCTATGGAAGACATTACCCTACAGCCCATTCAACTACCCTGACGATATAGTTGAATCCGAGGGTGGAGGAGTTACATCGCCGTTCCTTCCCATAATGAAGACGAGATGCTGACCATGCATTTTACCTTATATATATAAATTCATTTTTGCATTGTAAAAGTTAGTTAATAAAGTATATTGTCGCAGACATTGTTGTACCAAATTTAGAAGTTAGTTTTTAAAAAGGAGTTGGCCTATCGGTATTAGTTAACTCATGTTTAAATTGTAGTTTTCCATAGATATTAGAGATGTAATTTTGACTAGATAAATGCCGCTGCCCTTAATATAATCAAACACAAAATTCAATTGAGAATATCTGGAAGATGAGAAATAGGCAAGTAGACAAACGGGAAAATAGTGGACATTAATGTTTTTTAACTTGCTGATTCTAGTATTAATGTAATAATTGTGATTATTAATAAATTTTAACAAAAATATTTTTCTTTTAAAGTATATTTGTAATTTGCCGTATACAGAGTGTATTAATATTATTTAAAAACTAAAAAAGTACTCAGTTCTAAGCGCACGCCCCACCAATAAAAAATAACATATTTTTACCTAGTTCCTATAAGCATTCAGAAATATTTCTTTTCTAATCTGAGTCAACATCCTCTTCCATTTCTTGTTTCATATCTAACAGTTCCTGTGCCTCTAAATATAGTACAATTTTTTTAACAATTATATTTAGGTCTAATTGATGAAATTAAAAGATCTGAAGAAATCAATAGATTATGCAAAATATCCTCAATATTTTCTTTCCTTCCAATTTTTCTGGACAAATTCTGGCGAAATGTCCTAAATTCTTTGCTTCTAGCCTCCGAAGCTTTATCAGATAATTTGCCAATTGGAATTAAAATTCTGCATTATATTTTAAATAAGTGCGAAATTTTTCAAAATTGTTTTTTTTTTCAGATGAAATAAGTTGCAGAATAACTGCAAAACAATAAATTAGGTTGCTGCCCATACCAATTAGTCGTGCAGTTAATTCATGGTTTCTAAAAAATGTTCTGGCCGTTTTACCATCGTTTGTTGTTCCATGCTCTTGCTTAACAATGTCCACCATTATTCCCAGCTCATTTCTAAAGGCCTTTTGAATGTATTTTTTCTTTCATTTTTTAAAGTTTTGTTTTCTCCCTTTGCGGACCATGTCTTGATATTTATGTTGTATACAACATGAAGTAAACATTTCATACATCGAATCCACATATGAAGGGTTGAAAGTCCGTACTTATAAATATCTTCCCATTAAGGTTTTTTATATACCCCTAAAAGATTGTTTATTTTTGGCGGCTTGGCAAGACAAATGAGACAAGTGAATGAGGATGATGTTTCCTAAATTATGGTGCGAATTTTACCGTCTATCATAGTCAAATGAAGATCATGCTTAATAAGAATATCTCCATAGCAATATGTTGGAATTAAATTTTCAATTTCGGTTTGCATTTCTTTTAATTGACTAGTAGCCGTATCAGCTGATTCGTTAGTAAACTCAAATTTTATTGGTTCACAATATCGCCTTGATGAGGATGCTGGATTTTCCCATATAGTTGTATTATACATTTTTAAATGAAGAGGTAGCTTGTCATAAATACCGAGGATTCGTCTAAAGTGTCATAAAGTCTTTAAAAATGTTTTTATATAAGCTCTGAATAAATGCACCATCAAATCCCCATTTAGTAGTTAAAATAAATTCTGAATTGGATTCTACATTTGCAGTTTGCAAATTTTAAGAATTCTTTGAGCTGTAAAATCGAAACTGAGTGTAGCTTTATTTTTGCCATTTTTTTCTGTAATAACAAAATCTTCCTGTGGCGGATATCATTTTTTTTCTCTTTTGACTTTATAGTATGACGGTAATGTACTATTTTCCATATGTTCCATTGTAAACCCCCTGAAAGTTTTGAATTGGTACGTTGACAATTTTAAAGAAGTCATTAAAGCAAGTGACTTTTTCGGATCAATATAATTTGGTCTTTTTAAAGATTTAAATAAGAAATGCTTTTAACATCATCATTATTTTCTAAAAGATGATCAATAATTTTAGACAGCTATTTTCGACCTTCCACTTTTGATCTTAATTTTTGCAGCAAATTCAAACTCTTCAAAGGTATTCTCATGAGTTAAGCTAAAAGTTCGCCTTTTTTCTGTTTCGTATTCAAATCACCAAATGGTTTTGGTGCTTTGGTTGGGGATTGCTCTTCTTAGGTAAGGCTTGTTGCAACAAATACTAATTTTCAACAGATTCTGGCTAAGAAAATGGTAAATCCAACCACAGAGATTCTTTTTTTTTTTAATAATCAATATTTCAAGATGAATTTTGATACTTTTTACTCAAATGAAAGCAAAACAGTCTCAAACATTCCGATAAGACTTTTGACGTTTCTTCGGAAAATAAAACACTACATTAAGCCATAACCGCTTCCACTAAACTAACATGGTTTTTAAAATTAATCGCGATTTGGTTGTAATTTTTCCATTTTAACTACACGAAAGTAAGAAAATATGAAAACTGAATAAATATATTAGAATATTTTCAAGAATATTTACGTTATTTTAAGTCACACTTAATAATAAAAAAAAAACATTTATTGTGAACATAACAAACCAATTTCAATAAACAATTTCATAGATAGTATTAAATGGCCCCAAAAAGATTTAATTATTACTTATGCGAAAAATGATCTTTACTCCTAATGCACTTAAAATACCACTGCAGCATGTAAAACAAAAGCATTTTTTATGAAGAATGGCAAATATTAGCAAAAATATATGCCTTTCTTCTATAAGGGTGGCTTTTAAGGGCGTCCGTCGCCAGCTTATGACCTAGGGGGCGGGGGGGCAACCTAAATTTTGTTAGTGTCAAAATTACGGTTGTCTAACTAACCCAAACTAAACCAAGGTCGAAAAGAATTTTTTAAATGTTTGTTAGATTAATATAACAGATATCTTCTAGTGCTTAGGGTGGGACAACTGCCCCCCTGCCGACGCGACGCCCTCTATAAAAACAAGATATTTATCAACCTGGACATATCAACAAAGTCAACGTAAACATTAAGACTGAAGCGAAAAAAAAAATGGCATAATTACTGTACAAAAAAAAATATGCAGGAATATATTGTCAACCCAAGTAGCACCATAATAGTATATTATTTTATATGGAGGAAAAGTGATACTTTTCATGGCGCGCTCGTGTTTAACAGCCGAACGGAGTGAGGCTGGTAATAGAGAGCAAGCCATGAAAAGTAACTTTTCATCCACATAAAATATGCTGTTTTTTCTTCAAATGTCGACAAATTAATGCAAAAATATCTCTTTTTAATAGTAATAATAATGATTATTATCAAAGGTAAGTTGGTTTGCAAGGCGGCTTAGACCGATGTCGGTGAATAGGCACAGGTCGTTGCTATAGTAATGTAACATAAAGCTGTCAGTGGACACTGTCAACAATAATTATTTTTTTTTAAATTGCGTCTCCGATTGCGTTTTAATTCCGTATTGATAAGCAGTTATTGAGTAAGTTCGATTAAATAATAACCAATTTGTTCCTAAATTAGTGATTTTTAGAAATGCAGTGCACAAATTGAGTGATAAATACAAATTTTAGTTTAATAATTCTTGAGTTGTTGACGCTTGCTTTGTTGTTTGTTTGTATCTATGTTGCTATGGTAACACTTTTACCTCCGCCGGCGGAAAAGTGAAAAGTAAAGCTCCGGCGGAGGAAAAATGAAACTTCACGGCCGCCTACACAGTCGAGTAATGACGGATTTGCTGACGTTTGAAGAAAAAAACATTTTTGATTTACTTGAGGTTTAAAACAGTTTTATTATGGTAAATAAAAAGATAATGGTTTTAAATTTACCTTGTAGATATACTGCCAGAACTTAAGAACTATTTAGCATTTAATACTGTTCTAAAGCATCTACTAAGATTATCAAATAAGATTAATGAATCTTAAAAGTTTATTTTTCTTATTGTGGTTTTAAAATGGTTTAGTCGCAATTAAGTCTAAAAACTATTCAGTTTTATGAAGAACTTGCGGTCTGTTCGGTTTTATTACGTTCTAGTTTGTGACGTAGTTTTGAAGCAGTTTTAATGATTCCCCTACTATAAGTAATAAACCCACTATTAAATCTACTTGACCTTAGGACTATTGTGTCAGTAAATAATATGCCTTAAACCTATTTCATTAGCTTTCTTTAAAACTGCTTTCTTAAATGCAGTTAGAAGGCTATATTAAAACTGAACGCTCTAAACTTAATCAATTAGGTTGTCGTAGAGACTAACTGTACTTCTTGTTAGAAACAATAAAACTAAACTTATACACTCTTCTTTCATGTCCAAAATGGACGTCGCATTGTGTTTAGACTGAAACAGTGGTGTAGTGTATTGTAAAGCTTAGCAATTTTATTGTTAAAAACAATTAGAAAAACTGGAAGTACAGTTAGTAAGTACGTCGCCAACGTGCAATACGACTCATCGATTTTAAGGTTAGATTTACATTATAACCGAGCCGCATTTATGACAGCCGCATTCAAACTAACTGTTAAGGTTTTATTTCATTTTCGGCCATTTTGCATTCTCGAGACGCTGGACGCCATGATGGAGAACAATATTGAGGCTTACATAAAAATGATAAATTATTAACTTAAAGGCGTAATTCCGATTTATTTTAACATAAAAAAATCTAAAATTGTAGATAAAATTGTTTTTCTTTCAAATTGATGTTTTTCACGTTTTTAATTTTTTTTTGGTATTTTTTTGGAATTGTTAAACTTCAGAAATTTTGAGGCGCCTGAGTTTTTTAAGACCTTTTTTGTTAACATTTATCAATAAAATCGGGCGCGCAAGTAGTTTTCTACCTTGACAGTCCGAAATAACCAACTATTTATTATTTTTTTATAGTTACATATGTATATGTATATAATATATATAAAAATTTGTTGGCCTCTTATTGATTATCTTTAAACTTACACTGCTTTTATGTGATAAAAAATGAGTATATAGTTTTAAAGAACCATTTTCATTTAAAGTTTATGTTAAGAATAAACCACCTTAAAACTGTCTGTGTTTAAATTGCATTTAAACTGGTTTTAAAAGTGCTTCCACAGCAGTTTAAAAGCAGTTGCTCAAGGTAATTAAGTTTTATGATGGTTTTTATTTTTGACCGCTCTCAGTGTGGGCTCTTTTATGCTGAAAGCGAGTTTATTATAACCTTAAGGTTTATTTAAAAACCAATTGGTTTTAATTACAGTTTTATTTCACAGTTTTAACGCATCCTTAAAATACTTAATAAACCCGTTCGGTGCTACTTGGGAATGACGTAGTAATATTGTATACAAAAAACAAGTTTCAAATAGCCAGTACTTTTTAAGCATAAAATTTTTGAAAATAAGAAAGGTTTTTGCCTAAAATTTTGTAAATTACTGAAGAGCAAGTTTGAATTGAATTTATTTGCAAACCAGCCGTTGTAAAAAAACTGATATGCGCTGACATAGCTTAAGGTCTTGCCAACTTGTGACTATATAAAAAAAATGTTTTTTATTTTGACTTTATACTCCAGATGTCCACTATTGTTCCCATTTCAAAATACTGTGCGTCGAGCCGGGCAGAAAGAAGCCACTAACATATAGTTAGTTACACATGGAATAGGTTATCGGGCTATGAATGTACGCGTCAAGCGTATATATAAATCTCTACGTGGGAAATCAGACACAACGAGAAAGTTTAACCATTTTCTCAAGTGAACAGTCCAGATCATTTTCATCTTCACTACAATTCTTGTAAAAATATTAAAGGTAATGTAAAGAGTTAGAAGATTTTGTCCAGGAACGCACCCATACATACATACACGGACATGTGTAATGATACGAATAAACATGCACACAAACACCCACACGCACAGAGTAGCCAGCTTATTATGAGATGACACCTTATCTCAGAATCTACGGGGTGTACCAAAAAAGTTTAATCCAAAAGTTGTTTGGATTTACTCAAACTCGTAAAATGTTATATTTTTATATATACAGGGTGTTCGTATTTTCATGGACAAGTATCAACTTCCTTATTTTAAATGGAATAGACTGTATATTAAGGGATTTTTGAATTCCTCAGAAAATTCTAGATATATTTTATATATAATATCCTATACCTAAGTCTAACCGTTTTTGACATATTTTGAATTTTAACTTAAAAGTTTTAATTACTTATTTTATTTTGAAGTTTTCAGTTTTTATTTCGTTACTAATTAATTCTCATTCCATTTAGTTCATTTAGTGCCTCATT
The DNA here is from genome assembly GCA_016904865.1 of Pissodes strobi. Classification (NCBI taxonomy): domain Eukaryota; kingdom Metazoa; phylum Arthropoda; class Insecta; order Coleoptera; family Curculionidae; genus Pissodes; species Pissodes strobi. Next base: position 2,678 of record JAEQML010062868.1, on the reverse strand, counting down.
ATTACAAGGTTTCTTTCCTGACAATTGGTTGCAATCTAATTCCTCAATACATAATCCTTCCAAAGACTTTACTCGACTCAGAGTCACGTATGCTTGTCCTTCCTCAAACAATTTCGAGCCTCAATACACAACTGCGTGGTCTACAGTGCTGCCTTGCAATTTGTGGACAGTGGAAGTCTAGATTTCAAATTTAATGTAAGGATAGACTGTCTAAACACTATGATCCGCCATGCACTGAATATGAAATTAGAAATATTGAAGCAAATATGAAATTTGGCATTTTGTGCCGGCGACCATCTTAGATTTGAAATTTGTTACAGTGTATAGTATTCTACTAGTCAAGCACATTCACTTGATACCCATATTGAGGGGGTTGTGAAAAAAAAGTAATCCGCCACTTTGTAGCGGCGGCCATCTTGGATTTACAATAACACAGAATGTATTAAATTGCATTGTCATGAGAACTGAAGGTGTGTACCAAATATCAGATCAATCTGTCAACAGGAAAGGGGTAAAATTTCAACTACAAGATTTGACCCAAACAAATAAATAAATAACAAACAGGTCAAGCTAAATAAAACCGTTTAAAAATGACGTTTGCAGGTTTGAATATAACTATCAATTTCTCCTATTGTATGCATTTATTATTTAATTGGAGTTGGTTTCCTAATAGAAGGGGATCGATCTACTTTAGTAGTTTGTGTTAGCATTTTTATAGTAAATAAATACAGGGTGATCAAAAACTAACATTAAAAATTTTGATGAAAAAATCGTTAAAAGTCATTTTTTCAAATAATAATTAATAATTTTATCTTATTTAGCATTAAAAATAAGGATGACTTTGCATAAAGTTGTCTATTCGAAAAACTTGTAGTTTTTAAAATATTGCCAATTTAACATTTTTCTATTGCAAAAATGCTATACGGCTTTTAATTAAGTTTTGTTATTATTAGTTGGCCATGACAGCGAGTTGTGGCGACTATGTCTTGTCGTCTGACAATACACCTAGTTATTACCCCAGCCGGGACGATTAAGTTATTAACCTTTCGTCGGGCGCAGCTGTTCTAGCAGATACAACAGTCTTTCTTTTGCATCGTGTATGGTAATCTATAGTGTTAAAATTCTCGTCGCCTAGGTAGCCTCCTATAATATGTTTAAAAATGTAAACGCTGGCCAATGGTAGTGTTCGTCTCTATACTAAAATGCGATATTTATAATTTGTAAATTATAACGTAATCAGGTGCAGTGTATCCAAGAGTTCAAAATGTTTGCCACCTGCACATCAAACCCTCTAACAAACTGCCACAGATGTATCGATAGCTGGTCTAAAAATAGGAGGCTACCTATGCTGTGGGGATTTTAACACTATAGGTTACCATACACGATGCAAAAGAAAGACTGTTGTATCTGCTAGAACAGCTGCGCCCGACGAAAGGTTAATAACTTAATCGTCCCGGCTGGGGTAATAAGTAGGTGTATTATCAGACGACAAGAAATAGTGTCATTTCTGTAGTACTCAATTGTTTTATTTTTCGCTACGCCTCGCCGTCTTGGCCAACTAGTAACAAACCTTAAAAGCCGTATAGCATTTTTACAATAAAAAAATGTTAAATTGCCAATATTTCAAGAACTACAAGTTCTTCGAGTATACAACTTTATACGAAGTCGCCCTTATTTTTAATACTAAATAAGATAATATTATTGAAAAAAAAAATGCTTTTAACGATTTTTTCATTTAAATTTTTGATGTTAGTTTTTGATCACCCTCTATTCATTTATTATAAAAATGTCAACACAGGCCACTAAAGTAGATCCCCTTCTACAAGGAAACCAACTGCAATTAAATAATAAAGGATTTCAATAGGAGAAATTGATAGTTACATTTAGACCTGCAAACGTCATTTTTGACATACAATTCAAAATATGTCAAAAACGTTTAGACTTAGGAATAAGATATTATATATAAAATATATCTAGAATTCTTCGAGGAATTCAAAAATGCCTTAATATACAGGGTATAAAGAAGTTCATACTTGCCACGAAAAATACGAAAACCCTGTATATATAAAAATATAATATTAAGTAAATCGAAACAACTTTTGCATTAAACTTTTTTGGTACACCCCGTAGATTCTGAGATAAGGTGTCATCCTATAGTAAACGGGCCACCCTGTACATACGCACGCTCGCAAGCACGCCCACACGCTGTCACCAATTCACTAATTTGCACATAATTAATTAATTTTAAGCCATTCTAGCAACCTAAGACTTCGCTTTTTTTCTTTTTGAAATTACATTGACCAGATATAGTTCATCGGACGTTTCGAAGCTGTATTCTAAAAATAGCTCAAAGACCTACGTGAAATAAATGCGTAAGGTTTTGCGAAATCCAAATTTACTTTGCAATTATAGCATCAATATGCATTGGTAGAGTGTTCGCAGATTAAATTCAACCTTAAACGACGCGGTCGATATTATGGTTTTCAATGAAATCAATCGAATTGGCTGGACATAAAGTACCGAACCAAACGGGTGGGGGAGCACCGACCGTTTATAGATTGTTTTAAACACTATAAAAACGAACTATACTATTCCAAAACGGAAAACCGACGGCGAAAACACGATTTTTTAACCGGAAAAGTACATATTCGTTTTATAGGATTAATATTTGACTTTAA
>MU193409.1:1241-23818 GCA_016904865.1 Pissodes strobi | reverse complement strand
TATTATGAATTTTAATACAAATCCGGTTGAAATCTGCTGATTAGTTTTCATGAAATTTGAATATTAAAGATGTGAATTTTAGGGAATTTTAGTTTGAGTGAACTGGCTATCCTGTAGGATGCGCCGTGATTGGTCGACTCGGTAGCCGGGGTATAGCGGGAAACGCTATGATTGGTCAGATGAGTTTAGGATGCGCGGCAGGCTCCAAATGAGTAAAGGTGGTTACAACAGATGGCGCTAGTAATGCAGCCCGGATAAAGCGGGAAGCGCTATGATTGGTCGGAGGCCTTTTGAGGACGCTTAACTTTTAGCTTTCTAGCCTGCCGACGCAGTGGATAAACGTGGTAAACAAGAGATGGCGTTAGTAGTATCGCCAAGGTATTAATTTGTTTGGAATGCGAGGACAGTGGTGTGCAATGTTAAACTGTACAAAAATTAAATCGTTAGATTTGAAGATGTGTTCAAAAATGGTTTTTGAACAATAAGAAGGTATAAATTAATTTCCTCGAGGCAGTATGGATTTCAGGAAAATAAATCAACCGATGATGCATTATGTAATCTAACTTCGAGAATAGGAAAATCTTTGGATTCCGGTGAAAAGCCTCTGTGTCTGTTTCTTGATCTTAAGAAAGCTTTTGATACCGTCAGTCATAATAAATTCTTGGAAATATTAGAAAAATTGGGTTTCCGAGGTACAGTCCTTAATCTTTTTAAAAGCTACTTAGCTCAGAGAATATAAGTTGTGTATAGTTCCGAAAGATATGTTGAATACGGAGTTCCTCAAGGAACAGTTTTGGGTCCTATACTATTTACCCTGTATGTGAATTCTTTGTTGGAGTTGAGAATCAATGGAACTGTTATAAGTTTTGCCGACGATACGGCAATTTTTTACAGTTATGAAACGTGGCCGAAAGTTAAGAATAAAGCTGAGGAGGACTTGAGAACTTTAAAAAGGTACTTTGACTCGATGTTGTTAACTTTAAATTTCGCGAAAACAAAATATATTCCTTTTTGTTGTTATGCAACGGGACGTCCTGATTTTAACGAGCTTTCTTTGAATTCTGATAACGACTCATATAGTATATCTAGGGACATTTCATTGAAATATTTGGGAGTTACCTTAGATTCCCATCTTAGATGGGATAAACATGCATACCATATTATAAAAACTTTAGGGTCACTCATATACCGGTTTAAAATCTTAAAAAACATACTCCAACAAAAACATTTAAAAATAGTATACCATGCCTTGGTTGAGTCTCGAATTGCATCCGGTATATTAGCATGGGGTAGCACGGTTAGAAAATACATGAATAGGGTTGAAATTCTACAAAAGCGGAGTATGAAGATAATGTTTTCAAAACACTTTCGCTTTCCCACTGATGAACTCTATCGTGAAACGGAATTGTTGGATATCCGTCAATTATATTTCTACAATGTGGTAAAATATCAAAAAAATATGCTTCCAACCTTATGGGCATTAACCGCGAACATGACACAAGAAACAAACTTTTAAGGAGTCGTACGCTTATGGCAACTAAATCAATTGGTCAGAGAACATTTGAGTATTTATCGCCAAGACTATATAATGTGCTTCCTGGTGAACTGAAAACGATCAACTCAAGGGCACTTTTCAAGAAGAAGGTTAGGAATTACAAAGGACAGATATTTTTTTCATAATTTGATAGAAATGAATATGAATTGATCGTTTTCAAACTATTAGTAGAGATACTGTTGTAATGAAAGGATGGTCTTAGTATTCGTGATTTTTCTAGTGATTTTTAAGTGTAAAATGGATATTATATATGTGTCTTATTTTTGTAAGAAGTATGAAGGTGTTTCATGAGCTGTGTATGTTCTAGGTCTAGGTAGTATTCATGGAACGGAAAGTGGCGCTAGCAGGAGAGTAAAATCGACAGAGACCCACGTTCAGCTTAGGCTTTGTGGGGTTTTCTTGTTTTATTTGCTCTATATTATTGGATATTTTAATCATAGCATGTAGTTTAGTATTATTAACTTTTTGTATTGCATTATGTGTGCCTTTGTAATTCTTCTTCTATTTTACTGTGTTGTACTTATTTTTTTTTACTTAGTCTTGATGTGATGTCAATGTGATTGTTAATTGATCATAGTTTAAGTTAGTTAGAAGTCAAAATTTTACATTTACCTTTTTATATTTTTATTATAGGTTAGGTGATCGTAGATTTAGATATTCCATTCTGTAATATTGGGCAACTGGCCCGTTAAATAAAATAAATAAATAAATAAACACTCTGGCCACTATGTAACTATAGTGTTTGATGGATACGCTGAAAAGTCCAGTAGTGCAAAGAGTCTTGAACGAGAACAACGACTCCTGAAGCGAAGTTCAGCTACAATTGCATTCAATGAAAACACACCAGTACACGATCAACAAAAGACGTTGTTAAGTAATATAGCTAACAAAGATCGTTTAATTTCTCAACTTGTCGAGAGGTTAAATTCTGAGAATATTAATACTCTTACTGCTATGGGAGCTGGCCCTTTAATCCTACCTATCGCGACGTTGATATGATAAAAAAGATCACCCATGAAGACTTTAGGGCAAGATGGGAAGATACAACTAGGGAGCTACTAAGCTACTCCAATGAGTCTGCAGCAAAAGCATACCTGGGTTGTTGATATATGGAAAACTATAAACTAGATGGCGTTAGTTTAGTTGTATCTAAAATAAGAAAATATTGGCTTGTGTAGGATGTGAAGAATGTCACGTAGGCATTAGCATATAAGATAATAAAATGGCGTGGTTAAGAGTTTACGTTTTACGTTAGCTGTAGTTTTAAGTTGAGAAAATGGTTTTGTAATCCTATCTATTTTCATTTGTTATAAATGTATATTTAATAAAAGTACTGGTGTATTTATTTATACCCTGGGTTCAATGGTTCAGAAAATATGATAAAATAAAATAAAACTCAACATGAGTATGTCAAGGAAAAACCTACGACTCATAGCGGAGATTCTGACTGAACACTGCCAGGTAAGAAAGCATCTCTACATAATGATATTATGCGAGACACCTCTATGCAGAGGCTGTGAACAGGAGGATGAAACAGTAGAGCATCTGTTCTACGATTGCGACGCTGTTTCCTTGATTTCCATTTTGGGAGAACGATGGCCAACCATGGCTTTTCTCAGAACAGCTTCTTCGGGTAACATCGCTGCCTTTTTACAAAACTAGGCTGAGCGATGGCCTAGATGGATTGGTTGACCTAGGGCGGATGCATATGGGGCCTAAGTGCCGCGGCCTTTCCAGGCCACCCTTTCACCATTTCCAGATTCCAGTTACCCTTACTGATTTAGACGATGCTTACTTACAAATCATCAAAACCGCCATCGATCTATCAAGTCAACACGATACTGGGGTTGTAGTTGGTCAGGATGTTGATCTTCTCTCCCTTATTATTGCTCTTGCTCCTCAAGCCCAGGAAATATAAAGAAAATGATATATAGATCTTCTGATATACAATCATCTAATGTTACTAACATATTTAAGAAGCTGTTCTTTTTGCACATGCGTTTGAGCGTGTGATACCACTTCTGCTTTTTTCGGAAAAAGAAAATCTCAAATTGTAAACACAGTAAACAAGAGAAATGATTTGGAAGATGACGAAAGGGCAAATTAAAAGTGCTGGTGAGAAATTCACACTTGCCTTATATAAAGCTGAACGAAAGGAAACTTCTTTGAATACCTACAGACTTATTTTTTAAATATGTCGGTCGGCCAATCCAATCATGCCGTAATTTTGTCTAGATTGCCACCAACATCTTCTTCTTCTTCGCGTACCATCTCCTGACGGAGGTTAGCTAGCAATATAGCTATGCGCACTTTATTTGCAGCTGCACGGAACAGTTCACTGGACGTCTAGAAGTTCTTCTTCTACCCTGACAACGCCTTCCTTGAATTTTTCCCTTAATAATATTTTGCAGCAATTGATATTTTGAACCTCTAATAATGTGTGTAAAATGTTCGAGTTGCTTTTTCTTTAGCGTTTTATAAATCTCTTCTTCTTTGTTCATACGACGCAGCACTTCGATATTTGTAACTCTGTCGACCCACGAAATCTGCAGCATGCGACGATAGCACCATCTTTCAAACGCTACCAGTTTGTTTATTTCAGCTGTTTTAAGTGTCCATACTGTCCATGCTTCGGCACCATATAATAGAGTTGAAAATATATACATAGCATCGAAGTATTCTTGTCCTCAATTTTAAGTTCATGTCTTTGTTGCAAAGAAACTTCTTGAGTTTAGATAAAAGATTTTCTGGCTATCTCAATTCTGGCCCTTATTTCTTGTAACTGTTCAACAGTTTCATTTACTATTGTACCTAAATATTTGTAATGTTGTACTCTTTCAATTGGAGTGTTATCAATTGTTAAGTTTACGTCTATATTTTGTTGTTTTGTGATAACCATATACTTTGTTTTCTTCATTCATATTGAGTCCATATCGTTTACATTTAATCTTTGCAGCAGATTCTGCAGATCTTCACTGCTGTCTGTTGTTACTACTGTATCATCGGCATATCTAAAATTGTTAAATTGTTGACCGTTTATTTTTATTCCTTCGTCTCCTTCTGTAAGAGCTTCCTCAAAAATTGTTTCACTGAAAAGGAGACAAAATACACCCCTGCCGAACACCACGCTGTATTTCTATATTTTCCGATAAACAGTTATCTAATCTAACTCTAGCTGTTTATCCCCAGTACAGGTTTGCTATTAGTCTTATGTCCGGAGCATCAATAATTTTTCTTTGTAATATTTCTATCAGTTTTTCGTGTTGAACTCTCTCAAACGCTTTCTCAAAGTCTATAAAACAAATGTATATATATCTTGATTTACGTCCAGACATCTCTGCATAAGAAAATTTAATCCAAACAGTGCTTCCCCTGTACCCATACCCTTTCTGTACCCTAGCTGGTTGTCACTTATGTCTATATCTAATTTTGCATAAATTCTATTGTGAATGATATGCAATAGAACTTATGGCTCATCAGTGAAATCGTTCGGTACTCAGAACAAAATTTGACGTTTGGTTTTTTGGGCAGCGTTATAAATTTAGATTGGAGCCACTCTTTAGGAATGATGCCTGTCATATATACAGCGTTAAAGAGATCAACAATGATGTCGATGGAGTCACTATCAATTAACTTTAGCAGTTCGCTGGGAATTTCATCGGGGCCACTCGCTTTTCCACTTTTGGTCTGTTGAATGGCATGAATCACTTCTTCTTTAAGGATTTCTGGTCCTGTGTTTTCTGCAAAATCATGGCTCAATTCCGGTCTATTGTCGTAAAAAAGGGTTTTGATGTAATTGGTCCATTCTGTAAGTTGTTCGTTGACATCTGTTAAGAACTTCCCTTCTCTATTTTTCAGTACGGTGGATAATTTATGCTTTTTTAGACCTGTCATTTCTTTGATTTTCTTATGCATGTTGAAACTATTATACCTCTTTTCATACTCCTCTATCTCCTTACAGTTTCTTTTTAACTACTCTTCTTTTGCATGTGATTTTAATTTGGGAGTTTAGTTTAGCATATTCATTAATGTTGTTCTTATTTTGTCTTCTTTCATCCATAAGTTTTAAAATTTCTTCATTCATCCATAATTGTTTTGCTTCGCGCTCGTTTGGTAGGGCTGAACCTGCCTTGTCCATAGTATTTTGAATGCAGTCCCATTTAAGATTAACATTTGTGTTAAGCTTTTTAAATTTTTGTTAATTTCTTCTTTTGTTTTTTTGTCGTACTGGATGGATTGTTTTGTAGATTTAGGTTTTGTTTTCTTGAATTTTAGTTAAATTTTTGCTATTAGAGGATTATGATCAGAGTTGATATCTGCTCCCGGATAAGTTTTTTCTGATTTAACAGAGTTCATACCAACACCTGCAGCATTAAAACATCATTCTTACCGGGTATTTCACCAAATTCAATATTGACGAGGAAAATGTATACAGGCAACGCAGGGGGGTTGGAAAAAAATGGGCAATATTTGATCACCAGTTTTTACTACCGTAAAAAGTTATATCATGCAGCTGTAAAAAGAGTTGCAGTAAGCGATGTGGATGTCTTAGAGTTGGATTACATTGTTCAGCCATGTGCTTCAACTGCCACGGACAGGGTTGCTTGAATGCATCACCTGACGAGATATGAAATGAAGAGGACGAATAAAAAATATATGTTAGTGGATTAGGCCTACTGGGGACACCACTTTAAAAAAAATGCGCCAAAGCTCTACCTCATGGGTAGTAAAAACGAGCTCAAATTAGAAAATGCATAGTTATAATGCTCTAAAAATTTAAAAAATTGACTTCGATAATACTGTTAGCGTAGGGCTAACAACCCTATATTGTAAAAAGACACTGCTATGAAAACCAACGCTTTGCCTCGGAATATGACCAACATAAGACGACGATCAGGGGCTATGTAAAAAGGACATGAGTATTGGAACCCTGACTGTACTAAGCTGGTACAGGCCAGGAGCAGCGCAAAAGGCAATAGAATAGCTAGAGGAAATCGGAATGGATATCACGGCATTACAGGAGATCCGCTGGACGGACTCACAGCACCAGAGGGTCGGAAAATCTGTTGTATTTTATAGCGAAAGTCGGAACAAACACCACGAATTTGGAACTGGTTTTGTCGTACGAGAGGAACTGAAGAAAAAGATGAGATAAGTGCGGTGATGAATTGGAAAGAACTTTATACAGAATACCCAAACAAGACATGATGATAATGCTGGGAGACTTCAACGCTGAAGTAGGAAGAGAGGAGGCCTTTAGAACAGTAATTGGCAAACATAGCCTACATCAGTACGGCAACGATAATGGAATCCGACTGGTAGACATGGCAGCATTCAACAACCTATTGATCAAATCAACAATGTTTGAACACAAGAACATTCATAAACAATCCTGGATATCTAACGATGGAGTAACAAGGAACTGAACCATGTCTTAATTAATGTAAGATACGGCAGTAATATAATCGATGTAAGAAGCCTCAGAGGTGTGGATGCAGATAGTGACCACTTTTTGGTTAGAGCTAAAGTACGAGCAAGAATATCTAGCCAAAAGTATAACGATACAGTTCAGCCCCCTACATGGAACTCCGAAACATCCATAGATGACAGCCAGAAACGAGAATACCAGGGGAGTGAGTCTAACAGCACGCCTTGAGTCAACATCTAGACAGGAGGATGTCGAGAAAACATGGTAAAAGGTTAGTAATTGTAAGTATGCAAACGATTGTGGAAAGGAAAAAGGGTGAAAGGAGGAACTTTTGGTTCGACAAGGAGTATGAAGAGAATATAAGGGCAAGAAACATGGCCCGTGGAGATGCTGTAAAACCCAAACGAACACAATAAGGAGAAATACAGACAAACAAGAGCAACAGCATGGAGAACATTTAGAGTAAAGAAAAGAGCACACGAACAAAAAAAGTTAAAAGACCTGGAAGCAAGTCGAACAAGTAACCAAATTAGGAAATTTTTTCATGAAGTGAGAATCATTAAAGGAGGCTTCAGTCCGAGATCTGACATGTTTCTTAAAAAAGATAACGGAGGACTAGTGACAAATAATAGCGAGGTGAGATGTGGAGAAGTGGGATGGGTTCGGATCCTGTGCCAGAGACGCATGCATGCAGACGCAGACCTATCACAAAAAGGGGAGTAAATTGGATTGGAACTTTTTGAGTGACCGCGATGTTTGTGTGAATGATGTATACAAGGACTTTTTGGAGGTATTTGAGACTGTTATGAGGTATGCATTTCCTGAATTAAGGGTGACTTCTAGACCATCTAGTAGGGGCAGTGTTTGGTTTAATGACCAAATCCGTCAGATGAAGGAGACCTTACGCCTCTTACAGGAAGCCTACCAAAATAGACCATCCCCAGTTTTAAAGAATGAGATAAATTCGTTTAAAAAAATTATAAGCGTAAAATTCAGGATTCGAAAAAGACAGCATATCCAAACCATATCTTAAACTCAGCAAATGTTGTAAGAACATCCTGGGATATAATAAACCAGGTAAGGGGTGTAAATAGAGTGTCTGATCGGGAAGTGAGTTTGACTGCGAATAAGTTTCATGACTTTTTTTCCAGTGTAGCAGAGATGATAATAGCATCTATACCAAAAACAGCGGACAACTTTCAAAAATATCTACCCGACAGATCACAAAATAATCTAAACTTTGAGTTTGGTGAAGTTGGATTTGTGCGATCGATGCTCTTAAAAACAAGGCCAGTAAGGATGTGTACGGTATAACTGTTTCCTTGATAAAACAATTGAAGCATCATTTGATACCATGTCTTACAAAACTCTTTAATGCAAGCATCAGAAATGGGGTCTTTCCAAAGTGTTTTAAGATTTCTAAGGTGGTACCAGTTTTTAAAAAAGGGTCAGTAAATGATACAAATAACTAGTTCCAGTTTTATCAAAGATCTTAGAATTCATATTAAAACAGCAACTTTACATGTATTTTGATGAAAAAAGTCTTTTTGCATCCATTTAGTTTGGTTTTAGGGTAAAATACTCTACTACCCTGGCTATAACAGATTTGTTGGAGCATGTGGCGGATGCCTTCGAGAGGGGTCAGTATGCCTATGCAGCTTTCTGTGACCTCTCGAAGGCTTTTGATTGTATCTCCCACTCTGTACTTCTACTCAAGCTTGTATCATATGGAATAGGGCATAATAGTGTAATATTAATCAGGAGTTATTTGCAGGATAGAAAACAGCAGACATATTTTAAGGGTGAAACTTCCCATAGACTGGAGATGAGGCATGGGGTGCCCCAGGGATCCATACTTGGGCCCCTTCTGTTTCTGATCTATATAAATGATATCCAAAGTGCATCAACAAACTCTAGACTTTGGCTGTTTGCTGATGATACTACATTGGCTGGCTGTGGTGAGAGTCTAGATGAATTAGGTGAATGAGGTGAATAGGGAAGTACAAGGATTGCAAGAATGGTTTAGTGCAAATAAGCTGACAACGAATGAAGATAAAACAGTTTGAGAGAGATCCCCGAAGGTAATGCTAAAACGGTGAGAATCCTGGGAGTACATCTTGACCCACTCCTGACTTTTGAGGGGCACATTAATATGATAGCGGGAAAACTATCTAGAAATATCTTCTTGCTAAAGAATCTCTTTAAGATTCTGCCCCCAGCAGTGTTGCTACAGGCATTTCATAGTATTTTTCAGTCTGTGGGTGTGTATGCGATTCTGGCTTGGGGTCATTCTGCTCATTCAGGCAGCATCTTTGGGCTGCAAAGGAGGGCAGTACGTGTAATTGCTGGATTAGGGTATAGGGAGGATGTTCGAGGATCTTTTATCGATTTGAGAATTCTGACCTTAGATACATTTTGGAGTGCCTACTTTATGCCCACTCTAATGTTACCAGATATAGCCAAAATAATTTTTATCACCAGTATGGCACTCAGAATGGAAACAGCATTCGGTTGGAATTTCTAAGACTATATAGGAGCTGTATCTCAGTAAATCACTTTGCTCCAGTTTTCTATAACAGGGTGCCTGATAATGTTATGTTGCTGGGTAACAATCAATTTGGGAATAAAATTAAGACCTTCGTTTTGAGTAAAGCCTTCTATAGTATAGACGAGTTCCTTAATAGTCCCGTGATATTTTTATATGTATTTTAAGCTCTTGTATTGTATAATATTGTCTCTAATTTCTTACTTTTAATCTCTCTTCTTAAATTTTAATGTGTTTCTTAAATATGTTTATGTTGGCCTATTTCGAGATGTCATGTTATGTATTTTGGTTTTAGTCCGATTTTAGTCTGAGTATTTTTTAAATATGTTATATTGTGGAATAGAATAGATGAATGGATTATTATATATAAAATATAAACAAACAATCTTTTTTAGTCCTTATATACGGTACCTGCTGACGTAAGGAATGATATATTTTGTATTGAATACTTAAATAAAGTTTGAAGTTTGAATTTTGAAGTTACTTCGACCAATTACTAAACGCATAGCAGGACCAAGAGAAAGATACGGTCACCCACTATACCGCAGGTCCACTGGTCGAAGAGCCAACTCTTGAAGAGTTAACGAAGGCAATCAGCAGGCTGAAAAATAACAAACCACTGGGTAATGAGACAATATCAGCAGAATGTCTCAAATATGGAGGAAAAACATTTCTCAAACACTTCCACACCTCATACTCCAGATTTGGAAGGAAGAGAAAATATCAAGTAGTTGGAAAGAAAGTGTCATCGTGCCCCTACACAAAAAGGACGACAAACTACAATGCTCCAACTATCGGGGAATATCATTGATAAATACTGGATATAAGATCTGGTCCCTAGTACTCCTCGAAAGATTAAGTCCCTATGTAGAGCATCAACTGGGTGACTACCCATATGGGTTCAGAAAAAAGCGATCAACCGTAGATCAGATCTTCACAATCCGTCAATTGATGGAGAAGTGCTGGGAATACAATAAAGTCCTACATCAACTCTTCATCGACTTGAAACAAGCGTATGACAACGTCTTGAGGGTGGTGCTGAGGAATGCTATGGTGGAACTAGGAATCCCGAATAAACTTGTCAGTTTAGCAAATATCAGCTTGGAAGGCTCCGCAAGTGCAGTACGGATCGGAGGGAAACTTTCAACCTTTTTTACTATAAACAATGGCCTAAAACATGGAGACCCCATCTCCCCACTCCTGTTTAATATAGCCTTGGAGAAGGTAGTGAGGAGACAAAAACTGAGACCCTTTTATTCGGAAATCGGGGCCCCCCTCTTATATTGGCCTTTGCGGATGACATAGACATCACTGGAAACACAACTGTCAACGTTAAAGATGAATTTATAAAAATGGAATCGGCAACGAAAAATATAGACCTAAAAACAAATGAGAGTAAAACCAAGTACATGACCAGATCAAGAACTGAGCGTAGGGATTGGATATGACAAAATGTGACGATGGACAAATACAACTTCGAAAGAGTCCATGAATTTAAGTATCTGGGTGCCACTATCACGTCAGACAATAACATGACCAAGGAAATTAACATCAGAATACAAAGTGCCAGTCGCTGCTGTTTTGCATTACGGAAAATAATAAAATCCAAAAATGTATCTCGGAGAACAAAAATAAGAATATACCACTCCATTGTAAGATCGATTATGACTTACGCCTGTGAGACCTGGACCATGATGAGAACAGACTGATAATTGCAGAGAGAAAAATCTTAGGGAGTATATACGGACCTACAAAGGATGAAGCTACACAACAGTACCGTAGTAGAAAAAAATAGGGAAATAGAAGAACTATATTACCAACCGGACATTGTAAAAATAATTAAAGACAGAAAGATGGAAGAGTTGTTAAATTAGGAAGACCACGACTACGGTGGAGAGACAACATAGCATCAGATCTTAGAACCCTGAATATCACGGAAGCAGAAGAGCTAATGATGGACAGAGTCCAATGGAGGAGAATCATTAAGTCAGCCAAGACCCACCCTGGATTGTAAGAGCTACAGAGAGAAAGAGAGAATACTTATGTAGGTATATTATAGCAATAGAACTATATAAATCACTACAATTAAAGCCACTTTTTACATATTTAAACAAGCTGCTAAAAACTACCTCTAATTTTGAACGTTATTTGTGGGAATTCAGAGCGGACTAGCTAAAATGCTTATTGAACAATTTTTGTGTAGAATTTAATCGCAAACATTTTTGGTTACATACATTTATTACTTCTAAAGAACGGTTTACGAGCAAATTGAGAAAAACCGGCACAATGTACCTTCCGGGGGTGGTTTTGCAAAATAAGGGATGTTGCGGACACTGACCACACAGGAACTTTTCGAGGATTTCTTTCTACCCTTATTATGAACATTATCTACGTAATATGAAAACTTTACAAATTATTTCTTTTAAAAAGTACTATTTTCGTGTACTATAACCGACATCGACTTCAGCCAAGCGAGAAAATAGTCAGATTTCAGTTACCATAAATCTATTGTTTCATTCTTATTTTTATTGAAAACGACTCCCAGTGGATATTTGGAATTAAACCTGTCAATAATAATTATTCGTCACCTAGGTCACGCATCATTAGATATCAAGGACTCGTTGCATTCGAAACAAAGCGACCAGGAGCCGATCCCACCATACGCGCAAACGTATCCGTTTAAACCATTGCAAGACTACACGTCGAACATCGAAAACTTCATGGCGGAAAAGTATCTGGACAAAATGTATCTAGATAAGATATTTTTGAAGCAGATTGAAGAAGAACCAGGAACATACAGTCCAAATAGAAAAGGTATTTTTGGCATTTTTCCAATAAAAAAACTGTCGGTAGATTTCTTGAAATATCGATAGAAGCATTTTTGAGAAAGGGCTGCAGATAATTTTTTTTCGCCATCGTAAGAAATACAAGTTAAGCAACAGAATATGTTATGATAAAATATAATCACGGCGATATATATATCTAGAATCTATCGCGAAATTAGTAGATCTGGCAACTCTATTTACACCTATAGGCTAATAAAACTATCCATAGTTTTACCAAACCTCGGACAAATTCGCTACAAGCTAATTTTTACGCCATTGCATTCCTTTGAGGGTTTTATACAACTGACTGAAAATCCCAAAAAATCCGATAAAGGCGCAACCCAAAATCACTCCAATAGGTACATTTTTGAAGTGTTTTGCAATTTCCTCAAAAGCAATAAGTTTCTCAGAAAATTTACAAGGTAAACTTTTTGTAGTACACTAAATTACCAATCAAATGGTGTACTCGTTTTTATTATTTGAAGAAGTTTTAAATTTGATTCAGGTCTTCAAATTTAAGCAATTTTGTACTTTAGTGAAAAATCACCAATAAAATACTTTCTTGCTACACAACCATATACGTATTACGTATATGATATAGACTGTCACAAGGCGTATGAGAAAGGATGTGAAACAATGAGTAAACATATTGGAAACACTTTTGCACAATTAAAAAGAAATGACCGTGTATTGCCTATTGCATATATGGATAAAACCGTTAAAATAGAAAAAAACGTGCCAGATGATCTTAAAGAATGTTTTAAACACGAGCTTTCGCAGTATTCTACAAGTATTTTTAATGGTATATCTTTCCGAAAAAATACAAAGTCATCGCTTTTTACATTTTTTATAGTAAAGTTGTCCCTTCAAGCAATTTACCAGAGGACCAGAGGATGAAATTTTTTACGTAATTGATGGTGGATTTCTTTTGAGAAAAGTGCTATGGAAATCCCCTACAATATATAGAAATTTTAAATCAATATGTAAATTACGTAAAATATCATTTCGGCGGAACTAGCTGCATAATAGTTTTTGAGTGACAACTTAACAACTAAATTTGCAGAATATCAGCTAATAACTAGGTCATGAAATTAACTTTACACCTGAAACTTCCACACATATGAGTCAAAGTAATTTTTAAGCAATATCAGGTAATAAGGAACAGCTTATTGGTTCCTTGGAAATAAATTTCAAAAATGCAGGTATATCCGTAACGCGAGCAAAATCTGATGCAGACTATAAGATTGTAGCAACAGCTGTGAAGTGCGCTACAGAAGCTACCAAAACTGTGATTGTTGTAGGACAAGACACAGACTTGATAGTGTTGCTTATTGAACATTGTACGACAGAAAACGTATACATGTTGAGACCCGATACATCGTGAAAACCGGATAGGCTGACAAACATCCATAAATTTCTACAATCGTTGGAAGAATCAGTATTGGACAATATATTATTTCTAAACGTCAGCGTTTAAAAAAAAAGGCAAAATGATAGCACTGTGTGCTTTGAAAAGCAATGAAGCACTGTCTAAAAAGTTTCTTATGTTTAAAAGTGATAAGCCGGATCTACCTATTTTAATAAAAAAAAGGCGAGATCTTTATTATCTTAAAGTGGTACGGCAGTCTCAACAGCCACACGAGTATAAGTACTTGAAATATAACCAAGTAACTGCACGTCAAAATTTATTTAAAAATTTTGAACTTGCAACTTTGCCTCCTACATCTGATGCTGCAGAACTCCACACAAAGAAAGTTTAGCTTCAGGTACAGTTGTGGATGGGCAAAGAATTGAACCCAGAAGATTGGGGGTGGTTAAAAGTTGACAACGTCTTTATCTCAAGAAGATGAATGCTAGTTTTTATTTACAAGCTTTTATTTACTTTCACCTGTGGATCTGTCTGTAATCAAATCTTGCAAGCTAGCTACTGCTAAATATCCGATTGACTTGAAATTTAGTACACGTTTATAGTTCCGATGACAATACAATATTATAATGTTGTTAAGTTTACACCACCACCCTTTCGGGGGTAGGGGAGGGGGTACTACTTAAAGTATGTTCGATTTCGTTTAAAATTGGTATATGGGGGTTTTTGCGGACAAGGTATATGAATTTTCTGTCAGATTTTGAAGATTCAAAATGGCGGATTCAACATGGCCGATACTGGTCTAAATGTTGCAAGTCAATTTTAGCTGACTTCTACATATCCAATTGGCTTCAAATTTAGTATGCGTTTGTAGTTCAGATGAAAATATAAAACTACGGTCTTGCTTACACTCCCCCCTCCCCCCCCCTCTCCTTCAAGGGTAGGGTAGGTGGCACAACTTAAAGTATATCCGATTTAGTTTAAAATTGGTATATGGGTTATATAGGTTTTTGGGAACAAGGAATTTGATTTTTTTTTATCAAAATTCGAGAATATAAAATGGCGGATTGGGTTAAATGTTGCAAGTCAATTTTAGCTAACGTATACATATCCAATGAGCTTCAAATTTGGGATGCGTTTGTAGTTCAAATGAAAATATATTATTCTTATGAAGACAGTGGTGTTGCTTACACTTCCCACCTCCCTTTATTTAGTTTAAAATTGGTATTAGGGGGTTTTTATGGACAAGGATTATAATTTTTTTTATCAGATATTGAAAATCCAAATGGCAGATTCAAAATGGCTTTTATTAAATACTACAAATCTAAGTTTTATTAATAAATATATAATATTTACTATATACTTGTGATTTTGCTATACCATAATACCCAAAGTAAAAAATAAATAAATGTAAAAGAAAATTAAAACCAAGCTTTTATTTAAATGCACTAAAAAGAAGAAAATACAAATTTCAACTAAATCAAACCCATTATTTCGTTCCATTTAACATTTTTATATGATATAAAAGCTTGCCGGAGAAATTTAAACAGAAAAATCTCGCGACAAGCTTTTATATCATATAAAAATGTTTAATGTAACAAAATAATGGGTTTGATTTAGTTCAAATTTTAATTTTCTTCTTTTTAGTGCATTTAAATAAAAGCTTGTTTTTATTTTTTTTTTTACTTTTAATTAAAGATTTTCTGCTTTCTACAATAAGGTGTTAGTTTATAGTTTTCATTATTTAGTATGTTCAAATAATTATGTTTTGTTCATTCTTTGTATTAAGAATTTGTTCCAATCTGTATATCCTATTATTTGGAATGTATGCATCAGCCATGACAGGTTGATGTTATAAAACAATATATAAAATATACTTCTCAAACATTGAAATGTGCCACCTTTTTTAACATGATTTCAAAACGAGTTTGTGCAAAGAGTTCTTTTTTGATTTTAATATATTGTTCTTTTGTTTGAAATCCTGAAGTGCCTACTTTATAATGGTTTTTCCACTGAAAATATACGCGGTTAAAAACAATAATTAAAATACAGGACAAAAAGAAAGTAGTTTTTTTAAGGTGGACTATTTCAAAGTTTGAGAAGTCTACATACATTTAGAAATAATAATAAAAATATTAACAATGAAACATATACATATAGGCATGTTACTGCAATTATAATCGCTAGTGTAACCATGACACTGTTCGAACACAACACATTTTCTGTGACTTTCAGAAGTATAGATGTCTTACATTTTCATACTCGGATATTGATGGCCGTATATTAGGCATTAAACACATTTAAATAATAACGTATATTACACTAGTGGGTTGGGAATTTTATGCTCTACAAAAAATATATCTTGTAAATTTTTCAAGAAAATTATCGTTTTTGAGGAAATTGCAAAAAACTTGAAAAATGTACCTGGTACGGGTGATTTTGGGGATTGTTGGATTTTTTGGGATTTTTAGTCAGTTATATAAAACCCCGATAGGAACACAATGGTGTAAAAATTAGCTTGTAACGAATTTGTTCAGGGTCGTTAACCTAGTTTTACTGGCCTACTAGGGCTGTGAATGGCTGCCGAGGCTTCTTACCGAATTTACTAAAAACATAATTTTATTAAAATTATTTAGTTGCCGTAGTACAATCGAAAATGGTTAGTCATTTGTTCGATATCAAACAGACGACAGACACCAATTATATTTTTTATAAGTAGTGTATTAATGAGAAAACCTCCTCCTGAGAATGTTCCCTCATAATAAAATGAATTAATTCTCCCTGGGCAACCTTGGTAAATTTTTTCATATCTCTATAAATATACTAAAACATACCGACCCCCAGTCTATGCATTATCTCATGAAAGTCGGCAGTCAGAGACGTGATCATACAACCATTACAAACCTACTTGGACCCATCCATTTACGTTGTGTATTTAGTAGCTCCCAAGTTCTTTTAGAGTTTGGAGCCGCAAAAATGCTTTGGTGTTTTTTCTTTGCTGGAAACCCTGGTTTCCCCCTTTTTTTTCTTCATTATCATAGCAATTAATACGCCAAGAATATTTAATACATTTATTAAATAAACGGAATCAGCAAGCACATGTTAACATAAAACAAACCTTAACAATTTAACCAGTGAAGCAAAACATCTTAATTTCCTTAAATCTCTTTATGAACATGGGTAAGTTAGGTCCATTTGTTAAACTCTAAATATACTTAATTATGCCACCTTTCATAACTTGTAGTAACATCTAGGACCGTAGTACTTCATATGATGTACCATTTTTAATTCACGAATCAGTTTACCTATTAATATATTAGTCCAGAGTAATTGGATGTGGATATGATATCTGTCACTTATCACATACAACATGCCAGTTATAATTTAGGTATTACTTAACGTCCCAATGCGCACATATGATTGGCGAATATTTAATTACCGAATATTTCTTTTTTGTGAGTGTGGTACGTTACCTGGTAATTATTGAATTGTTCTCTTCTAAAAATATTGTATTCGTCCAGAACTTAACGTAACAAGGGTTACGAGAATAACGAAGATTTTAAAATGGGAAACAAGTAAAGCAATATAATTAAACACCAGGGCAAGCCGAAAGGCAACGGTTCAGGAGCGGACATACAGTTCATTCCTAACAACTCCAGTCGGGCATCCATGGATTTGCCAATTAATCATCGACTCAACTCGTTACCCTCTTTACAACCTATCGCTTCAATACCAATACATTATTATTCGCGTGCATGGATGTACGTACATATGTATATGCCCATTCCCTCAGAGATCACCCAATAGCGTACAATTCAATTTCAACTAACCATCGTATCATACACCTGGGATATTCAGTTGTACGCAATTAAATAATTAAAAATTCGGGAGTGTGCCTCATGCCTGCGGCAGTGAAATCCATACCATTTATTATTTCATTCTTACCCAAATGACTTCATGATGAAGGTACTCTTCAGAAGGCATCGTTCCCAATGACTATAATTTACCAGATGACCCTAAATTTTCTACAAGAATAAAACAAGTGCTAGTGACTTATTGAACAGCTGAGAAATTCGGAAAACATTTGAAGTCAAAGTTCTGAAGTTGTTAGAGCATTTCTCCAGACTATCAACATCGTACACCGTTGTATTAGGTTCGACGTCTTAACTCCCCAAAATACCTTGAAAAAATACAACAACAATGTAGCTCGTATTTAATTTCCTTTAAGGTTTTGCAAACCAAGTACCGTACACCATCAGAGGTTCGGACGCTATAAAAATTGCATCACTCTTTAGGAAAGTTCATAATCAGTATTAAATATGTTAAGTTGATTTTTATTTTGAATTAAATTTGAATTCCCTTAATGTTGTTATTAAATTATTTCCTCCCACAGACTTGTTATCCAGCACCGTACACCATCAGGTTCGGACGCTGTAGATTCAAATGCCGTTTTTTGAGAAAATGCCAATAATTAGCATTCCTCTTTAATTATTTTAAAATTTTGAATACATTTCAAGCAATTATTAAGTTCCCTTAATGTTGTTATTAACTATTTCCTCATTTCAGTTCTTCTAAATTTTTTATGAAAATGTCTATTTCTTGCGCATATTGTAAGATCATTACTTTGTCGACTAATTTAAAAACACAGTTGAGAGTTACTCTATCTTTAAATACTCTTACACAACTATGAGATTTGTTGTGCTTTTTTATAATCCATTTGTTTTTTGTCAAGAACTATTTTGAAAACTTCTATATAAATAAAATATTTAGTGCGCATTTTTTTTCTCTTTACATTGGATTTAAACAAATAGGACGTTTCTCATCCAACTACACTTCACTTTTATTTTTTTACCGAACTATTTCTGGACCAACTATTTCTGAATTAACTCTATTTACTACTTCATTTCTTAATTTGAATTCTGCCATAGAACACTAAACATTAAATTGAAAAACACGTACAATTTCGCTTGTTTTGTTAAGTTTATTTAAGAGAGAAGGGGGATAAACTCAACACTTCTCCGTCCAAGGCTAAATAAAAAAACTCGATAAAAAGTCAGGGTCGGTAAAGTGCCGATATTATCACGGTGCCAACATATACAGTGCGGCACAAAAGAATGGAAACGCCATTTTTCTCGGAAGGCTTGATACAGGGACTTCGAATTTGGGATATAGGCATAACAATGGTCTTGCATTCATTAAAAATATTTTCAACAATGCAGTGTTGCAGCTTCTACTAAAAAGTAGTAACAATTGTAATATTTTAAATAGAACACACATATTTCATAAATAATGTCCTATACCTATCGCTAACGGTTTCTGAAATATTGACGGTTGAAAATCGACCATATACCAAGTTTGACAGCTTGAAAAATCTAAACGGCTAAAGAGAGAACAAAACGGTTTGCACTTTCCTATACTGGTTTTTCATAACCTATCGTATGACATTAACTCTAGATTTAACCAGAGGTTAAAAAATCTAGGATAAATTTAACCTCTGGTTAAATATAAAGTTAGTGTCATACGATAGCTTATGAAAAACCAATATAGGAAAGTGCAAACCGTTTTGTTCTATCTTTAGCCGTTTAGATTTCACATGCTTTCAAACTTGGTAAAGGGTCGATTTTCAACCGTCAATATTTTAATAACCGTTAGATAGGACTTCTTCTTCTTCTTCCGCCTTTAAATTCGTCCAACTTTGGACATATGCTTTCCCTAGTTTTTCCCAATCGTTTCTATGTTGTGCTTTTTGTTTCCAATGTATTCCTCCTATTTTCTTTATGTCGTCTCCCCATCTCATCTGAGATCGTCCTCTTGCTCTCTTTCCAGTCCATGGTCTCCATTGTTGTATCGTGGTATTCCACCTATTATCCTTTTGTCTGGCGTTATGATCTGCGAAGTCCCATTTTAGCCTGGCTATATGTTGACCTGCATCTTTGACTTTTGTTTTGTTTCTTATCCAGTTATTTTGTTTTTTATCTTGTAATTTAATTCCCAACATTGATCGCTCCATGACTCTTTGTTTTTTTTTATTTTATCGATATTTACTTTAGTCAAGGTCCATATTTGGCAGGCGTATGTAAGAATTGGAAGGATGCACTGGTCAAATACTCTGGTTTTTAGGTACTGCTGTATTTTCTCATTTTTTAGGGCCCATTTTAATTTTCCAAATCCTGCCCATGCTATTCTGACCCTTCTTTTTATCTCCGCTGTTTGGTTTTCCTGGTTTAATTTTTATGGTTTGTCCCAAATATATAATATAATCATTGATCACTTCTATAATGGTGACGTTTAGTATTACGTTTTTAATTTATTGTGTGTTTGTCATTATTTTTGTTTTGGCGTAATTCATTTTTAGACCTTCTTTTTCGGATTCCCTTGTTACTGCAGTTAGCATAGTTTCCAGTTCTTCGAAAGTAGATGCTATTATTACTACGTCATCTGCATATTTCAGGTGGTTTAGTTTCTTTCCATTTATATTTATCCCCATGTGTGCCCAATCCATTGCGTCTTCCAATACTAGTGTGAACAATTTAGGAGAAATAACATCTCCCTGCCTCTCTTAATTGGTATCGGTTTTGTAATTTCTTGTCATTGTTGCATTATTGTAACTATTATGCATTAGTATTCTGTATAGTGAGTCTATTCTACAGTTAGGTATTGATAGCTTTTTCTATTACCCACATTTCAACGCTATCGAAGGCTTTTTCATAGTCGACGAACGCTTAGTACAGATCTAGGTGATATTCATTAGCTTTCTCTATTAGTGTCTCGATTGTTATGGGACGTTATTCTTGAAATATGTCCAGGCTTTTTCGATTAATCCAAATATGCAATAATATACAGAGTGTTCAATTTAAAATAACACAATTGATACTACTTTTTAGTAGAAGTGGCAACACTGCATTGTCGAAAATATTTTTAATGAATGCAAAATCATTGTTTATGCCTATATCCCAAATTTGAAGTCGTTTGATACGGGAGCTTCCGAGTAAAATGGCCGCTTCCATACTTTTGTGCCACACTGTATAAGGAATATTTGCAGCATAGATTCGGAGGTAAATATTCAATATTATGTAGAAAAGTAGAGAAGAATGAAAAAAACACCACCTGCATTTTCACATTGCAGCAAAGTGTCATAAAATGGTATAAAAGAGGGTCAAGAACCGAACAGGGGATCGCGGATCGCAGGGGATATTTGGGCCAGGAACCAAATTCTCTGAGGCAATGGGAAAACACTCGGACATATTTCAGGCGGAAATTGATAGCATATGAAGGTGTACGTAGTTCAACTTCGACAGAAACTATAGGAAGAAGGCTAATGTTATCATCTCAGACAGTCAAGCCGCCATCAAAGCACTGATCGCGCGAACAATCAGCTCCAGAATGTATGGGAATGCCTAGATAGGCTAAACGAACTAGGCCAGAATAACAAACTATATCTTTAATGGATACCAGGACACGCTGGGATAGAAGGCAACGAAAAAGCAGACCAATTGGCAAAAGTAGGAGCACAAACTTCGCTTTTAGGACCGAAAATTTTCCGTGACATAGGGATGCACACTTACAAGGAAGAAGTGAGATAAGAAGAGCGAACCAAATGGATCAGGCTATGGGAATGCTTTCCAGGGTTAAGGCAATCAAAGACGTGTTTAGGCTCCCCTCACCCAGGAAGATCAAAAAAACTTTTAACTCTGAGTAAGAACAATCTCCGCATCCTCACCGGCTTTCTTACGGGCCATTGCCGGTTGAGAAGGCACCTGGAGAGAATAAAGTTGAAGATGAGGACAGTTACCGGTTCTGTGAGGACGGGGAGGAAACCGCGAAACACCTCACGGAGAGCGGTCACGAATAGGCTTCGGGTGCTGCATCGTCGAACAGGAGGAAATTCCATCCATAGAACCAGCCAGACTACTTGCTTTTATCAAAGCACTGAAGCTGGATAAGGCACTCTGATTGAGAATCAAATCAACGAAAGCACTAAAGAAGGGAACACAATAAATCTATACAGGTTGCAATGTACTAATACACCCCAAGATCATTCATTCATTCATTCCTTCAACATAATGAGAGAACATCTTCAGAAAGAGGAGGCGCTTTTCCTCAGGAAGGGGTTTTCTCATCAATAAACTACTTTTAAGAGAGACTTTTTAAGATTCTTTGCTTACTTTATTTCGTAGGCTATTTTTATTATGTAATTTTTCATTAAAAACGAGAAAAATCCAAGGTTTTGATTTATAAGTAGAATTTTAGTGCAAATCTACCTCTCATTTCAATTTGGTTTTTAGGTAGGGTGTTCCCCGTTCCGGAATCAACACAAAATAGCTACCCTATAAGCAATTTTACGTCATAAGTTAACGCGCAATTTTTTGACAATCGTTGAACCGTAAACGAAGCTCTCACGTTCATTAGATAAATATTCTTGAACAAATCCATAATTCGATTTAAGTAATCTGTTACATATGCTGGCTGCCATTGTATAGAATATAAAATGTCATATTTGTTACGTACCAAATTTAGATCTTTTCAGCTGCAAAGAAGCTAAGGCAAATAGCGAAAAACTGCTACAAGACAGTCTGTTACAAGCAGAAACTTTTACGAACCCGCCAACCGTTCTACTTCATCAAATACCAGGAAGCCAAACTTTCCGGAGCGCTTATGGAGCGCCATAGAATCGAATTGGAACACCAACAGGCCATTACCAAAAAAGAGGCGCAAGGAATCATGCAAAAGATGATGGACGCCTACACGGATAAGAGACTGAGAGATTTCCTGGTACTAGCCGAGAAATTGAAGCGGTACTGTGACAGCAAACCCAAAAAGCTGCTTCCGGACAAGACCGTTTACATGAGCACCATCCA